>JAXGGA010021265.1:0-16882 GCA_038373865.1 Uloborus plumipes | reverse complement strand
ATTTATTTTTCCCCTAAGTGTGCTATAGGGAATTTTATAATTATTAACTGCTACCATGTTTATGTATTCACCTTATTGATGTTGACAATTTAAATTACTAATTACAATATTGAATATTTTCTGGGGGGGATATCATTTATTCACTGCTTTGTTAGTATAACGGTATGATTTTATTCATCAAGCACATTACTTAATTTTATTAATGTATTTTAATATACAAGCAGAAATTTCTCATATTTCCATTTTTGGCTTTCTGGTCATGTGAGTATGCTCTTTCTTATTTCCCGTTGTCTTACATTTTTATTATGTTTAACATTCATTCTAAATGAGTATATATTTACTCATTTTTCTTATAAAATAACATGTGCAATTGTGTAATATGTGGTACATAAGTGTACAGTGTTATCACAGTTTTTATTGCACATGTTACTTTCTTTTTTTTAATTTAATTTGATTTTTTTTTAATCTAATTGATTTCAATTTTTAGAAAAATGTTCTATAATTTGAATAAAATCAAAGTTTGAAAGATATTAATTGAGGAAGAGTAATAATAAGCTATGTATCATTCAACAAGATTTTTTGTTGTTGTTGTTTATAAACTTAGTTTATAACTCTATAAAATTTCTTCATCAATTTTAATACTATTAGTGTATTATTCTTGCATTCTTGAATATGCGGGAAGAGAAGTGGTTATAAAACTCATGCATTTTGTAGCATAGCTCCAAATGTCAAATTGAAATACAGTCGACGCTCGTTATAACGACCACATGTTATAAAGACCATCCTAATATAACGACCCGTGAGAAAACCCCCAACTGTATCCCAATGTACTCTATGTTCTACCTCTTATAGCGACCACTCGTTATAAAGACTGTTTTCTGTAGGACGGAGACGGTCGTTATATCGTTATATCGAGCGTCCACTGTATTATCGTATCAAATATTTTTATACTTGTTTGATTTATGTTTCAAAGTATGGTGAATATTATTCTTCCATCCCTTTTCAAATCTTTCTGACTTTTCACCTTTTGTTACCTACAAATAAAATAAAGTTTTATTGCTGAACTTCTACTGTATCTTAAAGTCATTTAACCGCTATTAAGTTTTATCTTTCTCTTGTGTTTTATTTGTTTGTTTCATATTCTTTTGTTCCAGATGCATTAATATTGCTCTAAAACTAATCTCTGAAACCTTGCTGTGCATGAAAAGATTAATGAATGTGTTATTAAAATAAATTACAAAAATATACAGTAATCTTCCAAGCTTTAAATATTAATAAAAATGCTGTGAAAAATACAATATATGTTGCTGCTTTGTTAATTTTGTTTTAATTTTTGTAATGATAGAGCATATTTTCTATAATTTTGTGTGTATATATATATATATATATATATATATAGATATAGATATATTGCACATGTACTAATTTTTATAATATAATGTTAACGGAACATGTATTCTGATTCATCAAAGGTTTCTTTGGTACGAAAAGTATGTACAAGTGTGATCCGACCGGTGTAGCCGAAGATATTTTGCAACATATTGGGGTTGCGTTCAGCTCTGCACCTCCCGGAAATTTCAAAACTCACCCGGCCATGAAAAGAATCCTGAAGGCTCGAATGGAGATGGTCGATAACCGAGTGGTGGATTGGGCTTTGGCCGAAGCGTTGGCCTTCGGCTCTCTCTTGAAAGATGGAATTCATGTTCGACTCAGCGGTCAGGATGTTGAACGAGGAACTTTCAGGTAATAATATTAATTCATACTACTAGTTGCCTTTGTGTATAAAAAGGGATGTGTGGTTCAAAGAGTAGTGTGACTTTTCAATTTCGCTGTGTACTTATTGTCGATTTTTATTATTATTATTTTTTCTGATGTTGATACTCTCGTCCTAAATTCGCAGTTTCAGCTTTTGTTCATTCTTCATTAGTCACTTTACCTTTTGATGATACCTCACCTAATGAAATAAGTGTAATATGATAATACTTAACCTGAAAGTTTGGTCAACACAATATATTGTGATCTGGACAGTTTATTATGCAGTTTAATACATTTCTTTTAACATGAAATTCTTGTAACAGGAAGAATTATTTCAATCCCCTCAGTTTTCTGCTCAATATTTTTCACTGTATTTTAGTGGAAACTGAACTTTTTATTTGGATGTGCCGTTTGAATTGATTTGTACAGTAGACAACAATGAGTTATGTTAGAACTATGTTCATTATGAAAAAAAAACCACACTTAACACTCCTGCACTCAAACTATAAATAGATTTTTGAAATAGCACCCCCCTGAAATTTGCAACCGTGCAGTTTGTGGCATCCCCCCCTCCCCCAATCTCACACTCCTGTATGCACCCTTGCATAATCACATAGTCAATTTTTTTTTCAGTGAATGTGAATTATAAAATGTCTTGTTTTTTTAATAAGCTTCTGCAAATTCATGTAGCAATTAGTTTTTAGCCTACTTTCCCGTTAAAAATAAAAGAAAGACGAAAAAAGTATTTAAAGTAGCTTAATGCATCTAAAAATATCGCCAAGTTAAAAAAAATATCTCCAAGTCCGAAAAATATCGCCAAGTTAAAAAAATAAAAAAGTAAAATGAATATCGAAAAATTAAAAATTTGAAAGTAGGGTATTGAGATGGGGAATTTGTGCGTCGGTTGGTCGGTCGGTCGGTCTGTCTGTCCCCCCCCCCCCCCTAATAACTTTTGAATGAGCATTCCGATTTGGACAAACTTTTTTTTGTTGGAAAGATCTCGACGAGTACAGCTCATTCCCATATCTGATTTTTCGATTTGAACAATTTTTGGTTCAACTTTGAACCGTTCAAACAACCTGTCCCGCGATGCTAACTTTTGAATGAACAGTCCGATTTGAACAAACTTTTTTTTGTTCGAAAGATCTTTTCAAGGATACTTCATTCCCGTATCTACATTTTCAATTTGAACAATGTTTCGTTCAACATTAAACCGTTCAAACAAGCTGTCACCCCTAATAACTTTTGAATGAACAGTCCAATTTAAACAAACTTTTTTTTGTTCGAAGCATCTCGGCAAGGATACTTTATTGCCGTATTTAAATTTTCAATTTGAACATTTTTGGTTCAACATTGAACCGTTCAGGCAACCTTTCCGCACCTAATAACTTTTGAGTGAACCGTCCGAATTGAATAAACTTTTTTTTGTTCGAAAGATCTCGGCGAGTACAGCTGATTCCCATATTTGATTTTTCGATTTGAACAATTTTTGGTTCAACTTTGAACCGTTCAAACAACCTATCCCGCGATGCTAACTTTTGAGTGAACAATCCGATTTGAACAAACTTTTTTTCGTTCGAAATATCTCATCAAGAATACTTCATTCCCGTATCTACATTTCCGATTTGAACAATTTTTCGTTCAACATTGAATTTTTTAAGCAACCTTTCCCCACCTAATAACTTTTGAGTGAACCGTCCGAATGGAATAAACTTTTTTTTGTTTGAAAGATCTCGGAGAGACTTTCCCATACATTCCCATATTTCGCTTTTTGATTCAAACCATTTTTCGTTCAATAGTGAACTGTTCAGAAGAAAAAAAATTACATTAGCGTCTACTGGGAATTTAAGTTGAATGTTGATCCTGAACTTAAAGTCGGATTTCCTTCAAACTAACTTTGTAAGAAAATGGTTTTGATAAATAATGTTTGTAAAGTACTTTTCTAAGTAATCTTCTGTGAGGACTCTGATTCCGACTCCGACTCCGCGAACATGGCGGAAATGCAGGCTCAGAAAAAAATTACTGAACGTGCAGACGATTTTTTGTTTATTTATTCATTTGTTTTATTTTATTTATTATTATTATTTATTATTATTATTTATTTTTTTTGCAGACGATTTTTTTTTTGTAACAAATTTTTCATTCACGAGAACATTTTATTCTTTATTTATATTTAATAACTGACAACGGATTAAAAGTGAAATTCCGGACATTTTATTAACGGACGATTTTTTTTTTCTTTTTCTTTTTTTTTCTTTCTTTGATAAAATGTGTTTTGATGATCTTTGTACTTTTATTTTTTATTTTTTTTTAATTATTATTATTTTTTTTTTTTTTTTGAAAACGATGGAGGATTTTTCTACGAAGGAGCTGTAACAGTTACACTCTTTAAAAAGAGTGACAAAACTTTATTTATTCGTTAATTACTTTTTACGTGTCTATTTCATCTGATGAGAGGGGTATATTTTGCTTTTCAAAATCAGCTCTAAGTGCTAAAATGTATGTTTGACATAATTTTCAGTCTCAGATAATCAAGAGAATAATGATCAGAGGCGAGAATGCCGATGTCGATGTACGGGAAAGTAGGCTCATTTAGTTCTTGACAGAACTTCTTGTTAAAATAAAAAAACTGAAAGAAAAGAACAAGAAATGCAAAAGAAAATATAAATCTGGAAAACAAAATTTAAAACCGTTTCAGCTTTTTATATTATTTAAGCTAAAAACTTGATTTGCCTTGCAGAATTTTGCCGTTTAGAATTGCCACATAATAATTGTAGTGGAGATAAGATACAGTACTGCTGAGCTTCAGTAGTAGAACTAAACAATTTTAGGTAAACAAGAACAGCTTTTGCTTAAATACGACCACAAGGAGGGTAAAAATCTAACTTTGCTCAAAAAAGATTCATCATTTTGTGACTGAAAAATTTAACATACTTACTGATGTTAAATTTTTGCTAGGTACCATTATGATCACATGTCCATTATAACTTTATGTAGTACATTTTTTCTTCTGCTTTGAAGTTGAAATATTTCTTAATTTGCAAACTAGTAATGCTGTTTCCCGATCTTTTATATAGCCACCGCCATCATGTTCTTCATCATCAGACTATAGATAAAACAACTTACAGACCCTTGTGTCACTTATGGCCAGATCAAGCCCCGTACACTGTATGCAATAGCTCTCTTTCAGAGTATGCCGTATTAGGTATGATTTTTTTTCTCTTATGATTTGAAACACATTGGAAATTTCATGATGTATGTGGAAAGCGCCAGAAGCTAAAAATAATTTTGTTGTGTAAATTGTTTATTTCAAAGCTTGTTAATAATAAAGTGTGAAGTTAACTATTTTAACAAGTATAACTCTCTCGCTCTCTCGAGCACAGATTTAAGGGAGGATGATAGTCTTACCACCCTACAAAGGATGGCTACCATTGCAATTACTAGTGCAATGAGAACTACTCCCTCTCAAAGCCTAGAACTTCTTATAGGTTTACTTCCACTTCACAAACAAGTGGAACTGGAAGCGATTACCTGTTCATATCGCTTGAACCTCCTGGGTCTCTGGAAGACCCCTCGCCACTCGTCTCTATATGATAAACTTTGTATAGAGGCCGTCAAGCATCCCTACTTTTTGATGCCAAGCGACTGGTTGTTAAAACATATTAGTTTCAATGCTAATTATAACATTGTGTTTCCTTCCAGAGAACAATGGAAGGATGTTCCGAAGCTTGTCGGTAATGCCAATGAAATTTGGTTCACTGACGGCTCTAAGACCTCTTCCGGTACTGGCTCTGGTGCTTTTTGCAGCAGCAGCAAAACAAAGCTTTACTTTTCGCTTGGGAAGCTTGCTACGGTTTACCAGGCTGAAGTTCTTGCTATCCTGGCATGTGTAACCAATTGCCTTGAACGCGACTTAACTGGTAAGGTTTTAAAAATCTTCTCTGATAGTCAAGCCGCCTTAAAAGCCCTCAATAGCTACTGCTTTACTACCAAGTCAGTTTGGGAATGCCACAATGCACTGGCAAGGCTCGCCAGCAAGAATAAGGTTACACTCTACTGGGTCCCTGGCCACCGCAACATTGATGGAAATGAAGCTGCTGATCAGCTTGCCAAACTGGGCTCCAACATGCCTTTCGTAGGTCCTGAACCTGCTATTGGGTTGCCCTATAACAAAGTCAGGAATACTATAAGAAACCTGCTTATGAATGACTCATATGCCAGGTGGCTTCAGTCTGACTCACAGAGGCAAGCTAAAGCTCTCAACCAACGTCAACCCTGGCTGAGGTCCAGGGAGCTACTTAGTTTGAGCAGAAAAGAGATTAAGATGTCTATTGGACTTCTCACTGGACACTGTACTCTCAATAGACACCTAAACCTGTTGGGTATCATTGATGACCCAGCTTGTAGAGGCTGCCTTGAGGCAGATGAAAGTTCTGGTCATGTTCTGTGTGAATGTGATTTTTATTCTGCTTACAGGTTTGAACATTTGGGGTACCATTGTTTAGATCCCTATGAACTGTCTAGCATTCCTGTTAGACATCTGCTTAAGTTCATTTCAGCTACTGGGCTCTTGTAGGGTTCCACTGGGGATAGTACAATAGACCTATGGTCGCAGTGCTTGCGCTGCCTTGGGAGCGCCCCCTTTTCACTTCATTCATTCATTCAAGGGAGGATGATTGTGTCACGCCAAATGAAGTGACAAGTTTAGTTTCGTATGTAAGACGATAACGTCAATCCCTCTTTGAGATTTTGGCACTAAATTTGAATCAGTACATGTCTACCTACCCATAGAAAGGTTTTTTGCTCTTGGGCTGCCCATTACGTCCTGTGATATAGCAGTCACCCATAATGGAGAAAATGTTAGATTGCTCCAGTCTGTTAATGAACGTAAATTATTAGGATCAAAAAGAAACGTTTTTAACACATTGAACTCTGAACATGTTGGGAGGGCATGAGCTCTTGGAAGGACAGCAACAGATTCACGTAGCGGGCAGCTGTCCTCTTGGGGGAGGACTTTAAATTTTCACAATTCAATATTTAAAAAACAATTTTTTGTTTTTTTCCCTTTATCTACATTAAAAATGGAGTGGAATTGGTAAGTTAGACAACAAAAATTTTTTCAGCCCGATGGTGGTTACCATTGTCATGAGGTCAGCATTGAACGTGTTACTAGAATCTTTTTTCTCTATTATGTAGTAGCTAACCCGTATTTAAGTTTGTTTGACTTCCAACCAGAAGGTTTCCAGCTCTATTCGTGAAATGGCAAGGTTGTTTTGTTGAAATGAGTTTAAAACATTGAACTTAAATTAAATACCCTTTGAGTGTCTTTGATCACGACGGACAGTGCTGTATTTAGTCGATTTGCTTTCATATGTTACTATTTTAATCCATTAATGCCTAGTGTCCCTTTTTAGGGACAATCCAAAAAAGGGTCTGAATTTCCCCAAAATGAATATTTCAACCAAATAATAGTGTTCAATTAGTACCTTGGCAGTGTTTCAATTCGCTGTTAACAGATTGCAGCACATAACCATCGTAAAGTGTGCTCTGTAGCCGTTTTAATATGATCTTTATCAAAAATGACATCGTTCACAATCTCAAGAAAAAAAGCTAAGTTTTCATAGTTATTCCCAGCTTCCCAGTTTATGTTCATTGCTGATTTTATTTCTTTTTATAAAATATATTTTTAAATACTATATCGTAGGCAGAAAAAAAATTTAGTAAAACCAATATGTACCCTCTGGGGTCTATCGTAGCTTTAAAGAGACATTCTTCTTTCCTTCATAAAACAATTATTTTTTCATAGTATTTTTTTTTTTATTATTTTTCCCGTCCATTAAACACTGTTTCTAACCAGTATACAAAATTTCTTTGGGAAAAAGAATGTCAGGCATTAATGGGTTAAATACCTTTTGATTAATTTAAATTTAGTGTGTTTGTTTTTGAAGAGAATCGTTGAATTCCTTTTCAGGCTTCGAACTCGGCTTTTCGATGACCAATCCTAATGCTCTGGTGCTATGGGAAGCGCAGTTCGGCGACTTCATGAACACGGCTCAGTGTATTATCGATCAGTTCATTAGCAGTGGGCAAGCTAAGTGGGTCAGACAGAGTGGAATAGTTTTGTTGTTGCCACACGGAATGGAAGGAATGGTAACTCAATATTATTGAATCTTGATACTGTGTATTTACTGTATATTATGTGGTTCTTTCTAAATTTTTCTGTTGTGTTATCAGGGCTGTAACCATACGTTAGTTTCAGGCAGGGTGACAATGATTTAAATCAATTGTTTTAAATCTGATTTAAATCGTAATTTAAATCAATTGCTTTTTTTAAAAAAATCATTGATTTAAATCACTTTTTATTTTAATACTTATAAAATTCTCTTGGACAATCCCAATTTCATAATTTTTGGCATTTTCCTTCAGAGCTTTGATTTCCATCTAATAAATTGAAAAGTAATCCAACTCATCCCCCCTCCACAGATAGCGGAAGGTTGCAGTCCAAATAATATGTATGCACAAATAGTGCTATTTGTTTTGTCTAATATGTGAAATAAAGAAATACATGCAGGTTCAGGGCAGGTGTTGCTAAGAGTGAATTGAGGGGGGAGGGACATGATAAGAAGTATGTGATATACTTTCAGTAAAAGAAAAAACAAAAACAATCACCCAAAATGTATTTTAAGTTTGGCTTGTTGGATATAATAGGCAACAAACTACTGTCAGGTACCTATTTGAAGTAGAACAAAACCGTAAATGACTCCTAAAATTTTGAAGAATGTTGCTAAAATTCCCCTAAATTTTTTAAAAAGTCAACTGCGAGCCCTGTATATATTTTACCAAGAAAAAACCGTTATCAGCTGGTTAAAAAAAACCATCATCAGTTGATATTAAAAGTGATTAGAATCATGTATTTGCATTGAATCCGGCTTTACGACATAATTTTTTAGTGAAGCTTTACTTTAAAGGTGGCTTTGTATTTTTAAAACTTAAAGGTAAGTCGTTCATAAATGTAAATCAATTAATAACTGAAGCATGGGTGCAAGACCTTCCGTCTTAGGACGAATTTCCGTCTTAACGAAATCGCTTAGACGGATAACGGGACAGAAAAACAAATCGGTCTCATTCCTTCAGTTTATTTCCAAAGAAATAAAAAATGAACGGAACACAAAATCCAATTCCTATAAATGCATCTTGATCATTATTCCGTTCTAAAATCGTATTTGCATCGGGGTCATTCTCTTCTTTCCGAATTAATGGCTTACAGGTTCGGGATTCGTTCGTCGCCGTGAGTTCTTACATCCATCCCTTCCCTGCCATAAACGTCCTCAAAGATCGTCTATAATTTCGTTTTTAGAATTTCATTTCCAAGAATCTGTGCTCCTCCCCCCCCCCCCCCCCCGCACGCCCGAACTCCCCTTGCTCTAATGTTATTGTTATCAAAGAACTAATAATATAATTTAGGAACTTCAATCCCAAACAAATTGCTGATTAGGAATGTCAGAACCTTTGTCCCTTCCGAAATGTTATCAGTATGTCCCTCTCACAATAACTGTTTTAAGACTTCATTTTCGGAAAAAAACTCTGGGGGAGCGGCCCCCCCCCCCCTAACCTCATCTTTCATAAGATCACCAAAATGTTAAAAACTGTTTTTAAACTCTGATTTCAAAAATTTGCGTGGAAATGTCTTTGAACACTGTCCATTCCCGAGACGTTATCCAATATGACCTACAGTTTCGTTATACAACTTCGATTTCATAGAACTTCGGGGGGGGGGGGGGCAACTACTGAGACCTTCTTTCCTAACATTATCGGTGATCATCTAAAATGTCACTTTTTGAACTTCAATTTTTAACATTGCTTGGGAAGAGTACATGTATTCCTTCTCCAAACGTTATCAAAAATGGTCACATATCATTAAAATTTCACCAACCATGCCTGAAATGAGATTTTTAGAACTAAACTTCAGAAAATGCCTCCCCCCCCCCCCCCACACACATCTGTTTGAATAATACACTTAAAACTATGATCTCATTACTAAGAATAAATAAACCCCCAGTTATGACACAGTAAAATAAACAATATATTTTTTATTAGTTTTTTCCCTTAAGCACGCATGTGAGGTTGGGGGGGGGGGGGGGCGAATATTTTCAGTCTTGGAAGCATGGCTTAACTTGCACCCATGAACTGAAGTTTCTAATTTTTTTTATTTTTTTTAAATCAAAAAAATCCGATTTAAATCAAAAAAATCTGATTTAAATCAAAAAAATCCGATTTTTTTTATTTAAAAAAAAATCATTGATTTTTTTACACCCTGGTTTCAGGGAGGGTTTTACCAAACCTATTTTTCCTGAAATCTATAAAGTCAACAAAATTTGCTTTCATGTTCTATATTATGTTCTCTCTCTCTCTCTCTCTTTTTTTTTTTTTTACAATAGATGTAAAAAATGTATTAACATGAAAACTCATCTTTTCAATGAAGGAAAAACAATTTCTCGGTAGATGAGTTTACTCATATACCCGCATTCAAAGAGTACTTTTGAAATGTCTACCTTACGGACACTTATAAGATGTGGTAAATGCAGAGTTTGGTACTGATAAATTTGAAGAGTTGATGTTTTTTTGGTGGTATTAAAAATTCGAAGAGAAACGCGTATCGTTAAGAAATTCTGTTTGCAAAAACTGCAATAAAAACAAATACTGCAGAAAAAACACTTAATTTGTACGATTATTTAATAATGATAATTTCATATTTCAAACGCAGTTTTAAAGTAAATAAGAAATTTAAAATAAAATAGGAATATAGTCATTTTTTCAGTGATAAATTATGAAAAGCACTTTTGCAATAGTTTTGAAAATTTTCAGAGGGGTTTGAACCCTAAAAACCCACCCCTTGAATACGGTCCTGTCCCAAGTAGCATCAACTCATCGGATTTTGCTCGGCCCATCATCGAACTCCTCATAAACTGATCCCGTAAAGCACGATGACATCGCTCCAATCAGTATCCGAGCACGGTATCGATGAGCTATTTTTCATCGGAAAGTGATATCCTTCCGATCAACTTTCCCGACGAAAATAAGCCGAGTATCTAAAATTGATCCTAAACTCATCGGTACGGGACTGCACTGCTCGTAAATTGCTCCAAATCTCATCGTATTTCGAGCAAAACTCGTCGGATTTTGCTGTTCGGATTCTGTTTGGCCAATGAGACATGTTGGAGCAATTCCAGATGAGAACTCATCGAATCCGATCATCCGCCGATTAGAATTTCATCGGGTTTCGATGAATGGCCGATCATCGGCAGATGAGATTATACTGCTAGGGGTGTGTTATATATAGTACAACAAAAGTAGTGCATAAGTTTACTGAAGATTCTTGGCTTTAGCTGTTAGAACCTTCATCATTGAAGTAGATGCAAAATATTTCTTATTTTATTTAAAGCAACCTTAAAAATAATATCAAAAAGTTATTGTAGGACAAATCCACTGTAGCATACATATCAATTTTTCACAAAACAGCCTACAATAACTTGAAATATTTATAACTTGATTTTACTGTGTGAATTTTGTGATGAATATGGACTCTACTTTTATATTATGCTAGTAAGTTTGAAGCTTTCCAGAAATAATATTTCATTATTATTCTTGCTCAGTAATGAACATATCTAATGAGGTACATCCGTTACTAAGTTCAAAACATCACCTAATTATTATTTGCTCTAAAATTATTAAGTTATATTTAGGTTAATTAGTTATAAAATATCATAAATGATTTGGTTGACCCTCAGAATTTCATGAAATACTGAAAACTTTAACCAAAAGAGATTCTCTATTAGTTATATCTTACTAATAGAAAGAAACTCTTTTACATTATCAATTGCACACCACAAGCATAATTATCTTATTATTATTTTTCTTTTCTTTTCTTTTGATGCCCTATAAGAGGATTTTATTGCTTTTAAGTTTTGAAAGATATTTTACCATATTCATAGACAGTCCATTTACACAAATAATTCTCATTCTTTTTTACTCATGTTTATTTGATTAGGGTCCTGAACATTCTAGTGCCAGACCAGAGAGATTTTTACAGCTTTGCAATGAAGAAATGGAAGTCTTCCCTGTAAGTCTAATCAGATTGTTAGTTTTTCAATATTTTAGTTGCTCATTAGTGCTCCAGTTTGTCATTTGATTCAGTTTTTGTTTCAAATGTGTATAAAAACTGATAAATGTTTTTACATTTGAGGTCGAAATCTCTTATTTCTTATATTCAAGATCCTAATGCTGTTGATCTGTGTTTGGGACAACAGTGGCTTACCTACCAGTATTTGAAATCAGTGTTGGTCCACTGATCCATGATCAGTGAAAATTGTTTCAGACTACCTAAATTTAAGCCATCTGATTCATGGGACCAGTGATCAATAACAATCAAGAAATTTCCTATCATTTACCTTTTTACATTTTTTTAAAATTTATTTACAGTGATTCTGTTTAGTTTAAGTTAGGGATGGACCGGATAGTGATTTTGCCGGATATCGGATATCTGGTGGCTCATCACACGCCGGATACCAGATATCCGGCATTACAATTACATTGCATGTTCGCTTATTTTTATGTAATGCTGCTTCAAAACAATAAATCAAAGTTGTTTCTCGCATAATTTTTTTAAGAACATGTTAAATACATTTAAATTAATTTTTAAAGCCTCTATTTTATTTGTACAGGAATAGCGCTACATATGAAATGAAACACTAGCATATTGTGATTTCTTTCTAAATTATGTATTTTTATCAAAATAGACGAAACTTTGAAAGATTGAATTAAATATTTCTGTATATACTCAAAGTTTAAACTTTTTATTATTCTTAGTTTAAATTTTGAAGCTTTTCTGTTTCAATATCATTTCAATAGGTTTCTACGTAAATGATACAGTTATTAAATATTTCACCAATATTAAAAAAAAAGAAAGAAACAAAGAAAGAAACAAGAAGTTCTGTCAAGAACTAAACGAGCCTACTTTCCCGTACATCGAAATCGGCATTGTAGCATCTGATCAATATTCTCTTGATTATCTGAAACTGAAAATTATGTCAAACATACCTCTATAGCACTTAAAGCTGATTTCTAAAAGCAAAATATACCCCTCTCATCAGATGAAATAGACACGTAAAAATTAAATAAACGAGTCAATTAAGTTTTGTCGCACCTTTTAAAGAATGTAACTGTTATAGTTCTTCCGTAGAAAAATTCCACAATCGTTTTCAAAAGAAAAACAAATAAACAAATAAAATAAAAGTACAAAGAACTTCAAAACACATTTTATCAAAGAAAGAAAAAAAAAACTCGTTCGTTAATAAAATGTCTTGAATTTCATTTTTAATCCTTTGCCAGTTGTTAAATATAAATAAAGAATAAAATGCTCTCGTGAATGAAAAATTTTTGTTAACAAAAAAAAAAAAAATATCGTCTGCCAAAAAAAAAATCACAATAATAATAAATTAAACAAAACAAATAAATAAATAAACAAAAAATCGTCTGCCCAGTCAGTCATTTTTTTTCTGAGCCTGCATTTCCGCCATGTCTGCGGAGTCGGAGTTGGAATCAGAGTCCTCACAGAAGATTATTCAGAAAAGTACTTTACAATACATTATTTATCAAAACCATTTTCTTACAAAGTTAGTTTGAAGGAAATCCGCCTTTGAAGTTCAGAATCAACATTCAATTTAAATTTCTCCATAAGGGGCTCATGTTAAAATTTTTTCTGAACGGTTCATCATTGAACGAAAAATTGTTCAAATTGAAAAGTGAAATATGGGATGGAGCCTCTCCGAGATCTTTCGAACAAAAAAAAGTTTATTCAATTCCGACGGTTCACTTAAAAGTTATTAGGTGGGGAAAGGTTGTATGAACTGTTCAATGTTGAACGAAAAAAATGTTCAAATTGAAAATTTAAATACGGTAATGAAGCATCCTTGCCGAGATCTTTCGAACAAAAAAAAGTTTGTTTAAATCGGACTGTTCACTCAAAAGTTATTAGGGGTAAGAGCTTGTTTGAACGGTTCAATGTTGAACGAAAAATTGTTCAAATCAAAAATGTAGATACGGGAATGAAGTATCCTTGAAAAGATCTTTCGAACAAAAAAAAGTTTGTTCAAATCGGACTGTCCATTCAAAAGTTAGTATCGCGGGACCGGTTATTTGAACGGCTCAAAGTTGAACCAAAAATTGTTCAAATCAAAAAATCAAATATGGGAATGAGCTGTACTCGCCGAGATCTTTCCAACAAAAAAAAGTTTGTCCAAATCGGAATGTTCATTCAAAAGTTATTAGGGGGGGACAGACAGACAGACAGACCGACCGACCGACAGACACAAATTCCCCATCTCAATACCCTACTTTCAAATTTTTAATTTTTCGATATTTATTTCATTTTTTTGTTTCTTTTTGACTTTTTTTTACTTGGCGATATTTTTTGGACTTGGCGACATTTTTTAGATGCATTAAGCCAATTTTAATGCTTTTTTTGTTTCTTTTATTTTTAACGGGAAAATAGGCTAAAAAGGAAAAAAAACTAAGCTCAGATAAACGTTTTTTTTTTTTTTTTTTTTCAAATTGATACATATTTTATTAGAGTTTTATGAATTTAAACTTCATTACAAAGTAACACATTTTCTTATTTCTAATTTTGCAATAATATAAAGCAAAATTTTGCTTTGAAATTCTTTTTTTTTTAAAGAATAATATGCATGTAGTTTTTGTAGCATACAAGTTAAAGAAGAAAATATTAAAACAGGACCAGTGTATTAAATAATAATAATAATAATAATAAAGTTATACTCAAATAATCAGTTAAAAATTTTATATAACTCCAAAAAACAAAGGAACATGTTTTCTGAAGATTCAAATCAGCAGTTTAAATATACTTTTAAGAGGTATGCTAAAGTTGTTCACTTTTTAAAAAACAAATGAGTAAACTTTACTTAAATAATCAACTTGAAATTTTACTTTAGTTCCAAAAAATTAAGATACACATTCTTAAAAGTGGCAAATTATCATTTTAAATACATTAAGGGTCATGCTAAACATATTCACTTTTTTAAAAACAAATTAATAAACTAATTCTTAAACGATCACCTCGAAATTCAACTTCATTTTGAAAAAATAAAGATACATTCCGAGATGCAAATGTTATATTTATGGGTTATTCCAGCCAAAATGGTACAAATCATGTCTGAAATTGTCGAGTTAAGTTTATCAAATGAAGTAATTTTCGCCAACTAATCATTGTTTTAAAAATTATTCTCTGTTTATTTGTGCATAATAAAGTGTAAATGGCTTGTATATATGAGTCTTTCATTGAGGGTTTTGAATAGTTCGACCACTTTGTGTAACAGAGGAGACAAATGAGGTTTGAAAAATATATTTCTAATCGTAAAGAAAAGTTAATTACAGAACAAGTATAAAATGAACTAAGCATCCTAAAACTAATTCTGTCTGCAATTTCAAGAAAAAATATTTTTTGCACTATTAATGCGACTGTAACAGAGTGGACATCCCACAGTGCAAATTAACTATCATCAGCAAAGAATTTTAGGCTTATCTTAGTTACTGATTATATAATTCAATGTATCAAAGTAATCAAAGCAGATACATTACTTGTACTTATTAAGAAAAAAATCACATTGAATGCGATTGCTTATTTTATTTCTGAAAGGCTTGTAACAGAGTGGACAGTTTGAAACATAAAAAAAATTTTAGGAACAAAGATAAATAGGTGTTTTTCCGAGATTTTTTTGTTTACATACATAAAAATCAGCAGAAAGGGTGTCAGAAGCATTTTTTGTGCTGTGCATTGCAAATGATTTTGTTGTTGCATTTCAGCTTAATCTTAAATTGCATTTTAAGTCCTAGCAATTTGAAGCTGGGGCAGATCATTTTTTCCTTCTTTTGCCAAAGAATTTTTTTTTTGGGGGGGGGGGGGTGGTCCTTTATAAATGGCTTATGCCTAAATAAGAAATACTTGGTTACACACAATTAGATGGAGAACAAATAAAAAAATATATAATTAATTGGTGGTAAACATTAAAATTAATTCCCAAAATTCTGAAGTATCGGGACTGATTTGTACCATTTTCGCTGAAATGACCGATATATTATCATTATTATTTAAAATTATTCTAAACATGTTCACTTTAAAAAATAAATTAATAAACTTATATCTAAATAAGTAACTTAAAGTTTTACTTAAATTCTAAAAGACAAAATACACCTTCTAATGATGCAAATTAACATCTTAAATACAGTCAAGTCTCAATAGCTCATAGTCCCAGGGGACCGGCTAAAAACTTAGAGTTATTGATAGTTCGAGTTACAAGCAGTTCCTACCGTCTTTTCAAGAATTTGGGACCAAATGAAAACTTTGAAATGAAGGTATATTTGAGTTTATAAAGCTTTGAGTTATCGAAACTCGATTGAATGTTATTGAGGGTCATGCTCAACATGTTCTCGAGGAGTTACGGAGCTGCGTGACAGACGTGAAAAGATTCTAATAGCAGAGAAATATCTTTTCTGAAAGGAAGGTATTACAAAAAGAAAGAACGAAACAAAGTGCAAAATTCAAAATTTCTTTACACACATTTAAACTCTTTCAAAAAAAAAGCATGGTTTTAAGTTGCGACGATTCATGGGGACAGATGTTTTCATTATCTAAAAGAAAACTTTCGTCAATGTTAGATAGGTTATTTAGTGTATGTTATTTTCAATTATAATAAAGCAATAATAGTGGCTTAGTAAAAAATATCTAATTACAACATCATTGGGTGTTAATAGATCGCAATTTTTGTTAGAAGCACAAAAACTAAAAATAAAAGAATTCAATAAATAAAATAATTTGAGAATTTATATTAAAAGCTACTGCGATTTAAGATTTTATGCTATTAAAAGGGAAAATACTGAAATGGAAAATTACTACACAGTTTGAAAAAATGCTCAGCCTAAGTTATGTTTAGGTTAAAATATTCCTAATGTGAAGCTCAACCACTCTGATTTTTTTCAATTTTGTTTTCAGACTATCGATGAAGATTTTGCTGTCAGACAACTACACGATTGCAATATGATTGTTGTCAACTGC
>JAXGGA010021264.1:0-16882 GCA_038373865.1 Uloborus plumipes | reverse complement strand
CTTTTTCGAATATTTCCAGTCATTGCCAGCTAGTAATATGTAAATTCAATAATTCCCTCAGTAACTATTTATCGTTTTTTGATGTACAATAAAAACCTAGAAGTTCTAAAAATTCAGACACAGTTAAGTGCTGTGAGTCTTTTTCTTTCTCTATACACACATATATAATTTATTATTATATCCTGTAAGTTTTTACAGATCTGACCATACTGGACGCATTTTACTGCGAGAAAACGTATCAAAATGAGCAACACATTTTTTTTTCTTTAAAACTAGAAGAGACCACAGGCCACTTTCTTTTTTACATTGTTTTACACATATGCAGGTATCATATCAATAACAAAATAAATAAATAAGAAAATTTCAATGTTGCAATATTGTTTCCAAATTTGCAGAATCGTCAGCAAAATTTTCCGGGAGGTCACTGAGACCTCCCACTAGAATACCTCTAAAGATACCTTACAGAATGTACTTTTTCCAATATTTCAAAGCTAGTAGTATGTGCATTCAATAGTTCTCTCAGTAATGATTTATCGTTTTTTGAGTTAATTGCAATTAAAACACTGAAAATTGGGTGATTCCATGTCAGTTCAACCACACCCCAACACCCACCATCTCGGATTTTGATGAAACTTGGTATACTTCCTTCCTTCGTGGTCATAAGCAACCCGCTAAATTTTTTTCTTTCTATCTCGATGCGTTTTGATTTTATAGCCTGTTGAAATTTTGCGATTTTACATTTTTTGTCATTTTCGAGGCACGTAAACTGAGCTGATGTTGGTTATGAAAAAAAATTGTACCTGGGTAACTAATGGCTTAATCTTTTTAATTTTTTTTACAGAAAATGTGAAGGCTTTGAGCATGTAAATAAAAAATACTACAATAGTCTTAGTCCATATGATTTTTTTTTTTTTTTTTTTTTCAAAATTGAAAATTTTGAATTTTTTTTGTCAAAAAAAGACTTTGTCAAAATTTTAAATTTGGAAATGAGGGTCGTCCTTAAAAATCATCATTTTTTTTTTTTACATGATCATGAATATGTACTCTAATTTATCCCACAAAAATTGTTTTGGGTATTTGAGGGATTCTACCCCCCCCCTCCCTCTTATTCTAGAAGAGAAAAACGTAAAACATCATACCAATAAGCTCTTTCTCCTATTTAAAAACAGAATTGTCATCAATTACAACAAAAATTTAAGCATGAAGTATGTTGAATATTGAAATCAAACCCATAAAAATTAATGTTAAAGATTTTTTTTCAGTTGAAATAGTTTAAACTGGGGGAATTCTGGAAATACGATGTCATGAAATGTAATACTTCCATACAACAATTGACTCATACAGATTACTAGATTGTAGTAAGACAACTTTAAAATTAAATGTTTAGCTTGACACTAATCCACTGATTATACTATTTCTAACACTTTCTGGATCCCCCCCCCCCCATATTTGAAAAAAAAAAGTTACTGTGAGAAATTTTTTCAATTACTTTTACTTCTGTGCAAAGAAAAATTCATCGTTCTTTTTCTTAAAATGACAGTTGATGCTCTACAAAATTTAATGGATCAATGTTTATAGTTTTAATTATTCTCAGAAAATCTTTTTTTGCTATAATAAATAGTTTTTACTTTTTTTAGTAATTAAAATTTTTGTGGTTATGTATTTATTTTAGTTTATGGTTATCTCATAATGAACTGTATATCACATACTGAAAATTATTGAAAATTTAAGACAGCATGAAAAGGAAATTTTCATACAATTGTAATTTATAACTAAGCAATTTACCCAAAATATTATAAATACCAGCTCATAATCCACTGATTATACTATTTCTAGCACTTTCTGGATCCCCCCCCCCCCTCCGCCCATGTGTGAGAAAAAATGTTACCGTGAGATATATTTTCAAGTACTTTATTTCTGTGCAAAGAAAAATGTATCTTTTTCTTCTTAAAATAACATTTTTTAGATCCCTTAAAAATAATGACCAACTTTTTGGTAATATTATTTTAATTAAGTAAATTACCTTTCCTTCACTCATAGCAAAGTAAGATCAAATTAGTATACATGCACATCTTTTATTCCATGACTTTTTGTTTTATTATTTTAAAAACCAGGCCTTTATACAGATTTTTTCCTTCTGGCTTTAATGACAAGCCTAATCATATATTTGTCTCTTCTTATATAGATTAATATTTTTTTAATGAAAATTCAAAAGCAAATAAATACTGTCTAAACTTTTATTATAAAACCTTCCTCGCATTTGCGCATGCCTGAGGTCTCTTCGGATTTTCTCAAAATAGGGGGGGAATGCGAAGTAACATTCAACAGGAAATAAGAAGTGAAAACACCGGCAAGTGCGTCTCCTTATCCTATCACCCCCTTTTTCAAATGGAAGCGATCCTGACTGCCAGGCTGCCAGGCGCACAATATGCAGACAGATAGTATGTACTTGGAAGAAACTACTTTTGTCTTTTTTTTTTTTTTTCAGGCTTTAATGCCTTATTCACAGTTGAAGGTCTAAGCAAGTGTGCTTTAAAAAGTGTAATAAATTGAAGAGATTGCTTCAAAATAAAAATGACTTAAAACAAGGTACTGATCTTGATAAAATGAATGCAGCAGATGGGGAGGAGTCAAGAAAAAGAACTAATTTACACAAAAGCAGTTCTCAATCTCACTGCCATAATATCAACAACTTACTAAGTATAAACCATACAGCTTGCAGATCAGCTGGCATGAGATGACAACTGATCCCTTTTATGAGCTAGAAAAACACGCATAAAATTAGGGGGATGACAGGCAAATGTCATTTGTACAAATGTAAGTTTATTAGGAGCCATTTATGATCACAGATTTTTTTTTTTTTTTTTTTTTTTTTTTTTTTTTTTTTTTTTTTTTTTAAGAATGAAAGGGATCAAGCAGTGAAAATATGAAACACTTAAGAAAATAGAACATTTTTAGGGGGAAAAGAGATTGTTGCAAATTGTAAACAGTTCTCTTCATGATTCTAATCATTTTGAACTCATAATAATGATAAAGCAAAGTTAAATCAAACCTTTTCTATTTTATATCATTGGTTCAGAGTTAAATAAACAAAACCAGGCTTTAGTTTGGTACTTCATTAGATGAATGAAACAAGTTCAGAGCTGCAAGTGTCTATCTTTGATTTGTATTTCAGTCTGCCCTTTGCTTAGTTGCTTAGAGAAATCATTGCTGAACAGATATAGAATTTTACTTGTGTTTTCAACTAGATTGTGTTTTAAAAAATGATTTAGTATGGATGTATCTATATGCAATGTCGGTAAATTAACTGCGAGTGAATGTCATAAATTGATTTTCACTATAATTATAATGCAAGTAATGATGAAGAACCTGTTCTTACTTTTAATTCAAAAAATAATCCGCAATTTTTTCTAAATATGGATACTTTGTACCCTGGATGCTTCATTTCATGTATTTATGAAAATCTATGGTATTTTGAAATGGTGTCTAAAGTCAACAAAGACGAAGGAGACCTTCTAGTGACATTTTTACATCCAAGTGGACCTTCACATTCATTTAACTGGCTTAGTTCTGTTGATATTTGTGGAATTCCATTTCCTCATGTACTCAGTGTTGTAGAACCACCACATACAACTGGAAGGACATACACCTTTTCTAATGAATGTATGCTCTCAGTGGAAAGGGAAATAAAAAACAGGAACATGTAGAAAGAAGGAATATAAGAATTATGAGCTTATGGTATTTATAATATTTTGGAAAAATTGCTTAGTTATAAATTACAATTGTATGAAAATTTCCTTTTCATGTTGTCTTAAATTTTCAATAATTTTCAGTATGTGATATACAGTTCATTACGAGATAACCATAAACTAAAATAAATACAAAACCACAAAGATTTTAATTACTAAAATAAGTAAAAACTATTTATTATATAGCAAAAAAAAAAAAAGATTTTATGAGTTTAATTAAAACTATAAACATTGATCCATTAAATTTTGTAGAGCATCAACTGTCATTTTAAGAAAAAGAACGATGAATTTTTGTTTGCACAGAAGTAAAAGTAATTGAAAAAATGTCTCACAGTAACTTTTTTTTCAAATAGGGGGGGGGGGAGATCCAGAAAGTGCTAGAAATACTATAATCAGTGGATTACTGTCAAGCTAAACATTTAATTTTAAAGTTGTCTTACTACAATCTAGTAATCTGTATGAGTCAATTGCTGTATGGAAGTATTACATTTCATGACATCGTATTTCCAAAATTCCTCCAGTTTAAACTATTTCAACTGAAAAAAATCTTTAACATTAATTTTTATGGGTTTGAGTTCAATATTCAACATACTTCATGCTTAAATTTTTATTGTAATTGATGACAATTCTGTTTTTAAATAGGAGAAAGAGCTTATTGGTATGATGCTTTACGTTTTTCCTCTTCTAGAATAAGAAAGGGGGGGGGGGGTAGAATCCCTCAAATACCCAAAACAATTTTTGTGGGATAAATTAGAGTACATATTCATGATCATGTAAAAAAAAATGATGATTTTTAAGGACGACCCTCATGTCGAAATTTAAAATTTTGACAAAGCCTTTTTTTGACAAAAAAAATTCATATGGACTAAGACTATTGTAGTATTTTTTATTTACATGCTCAAAGTCTTCACATTTTCTGAAAAAAAAATTGAAAAGATTAAGCCATTAGTTACCCAGGTACAATTTTTTTTCATAAACAACATCAGCTCAGTTTACGTGCCTCGAAAATGACAAAAAATGTAAAATCGCAAAATTTCAACAGGCTATAAAATCAAAACGCATCGAGACAGAAAGAAAAAAATTTAGCGGGTTGCTTATGACCACGAAGGAAGGAAGTATACCAAGTTTCATCAAAATCCGAGATGGTGGGTGTTAAAATCCCATTTTTGTGGTTGATTTGACGTGGAATGACCCAATTATAAAAATTTAGACAAAACTCGGTGTTTTTAGTCTTTTTTCTCTTTCTCTATACTAATTTAAATACATCATTACTATATGCTTAAAGTTTCAGCAGATCTGAAATACTTGATTTACACATTTTACTGTGAAAAAAAAGCATTAAAATGAGATACAAAAAAAATTATTTTCTTGAAAACGAGACGAGACCCCACGCAACTTTCTTTTTTACGCTAGTCTACACATCTGTAGGTTCCATAATTCAGAAAAGTTATCCTTTTCTAGGGTTGCTGTTTTGAGTTAAATGCAATAAAAAAACCACAAATTTTTAGTCTTTTTAGTATAAACTTTCAGTATATGTTAAAAAATATTTTGGGGGGTTGCTTTTAGGGGGAAAGAACGCAGTTCAAAGTCGAGCGAAAATGGACTAAAAACCATACTTTGCGGCCCCTTAACGAAAAAAAGCAAAACACCCCAACCCAAATAACTATGGGGTCCTTATAACCAGACACTGTACAATAGGGCGGATCGAAAAAATTTTTTTTGGAATTTCAAATCGGCCCGGGTGAAAAGTTTTCCACTAAGACTAACGGATAAAATCTTCATACCCGAGCTCTGCCTTAAAATTTACGAGTTGTACCGCTCCGATGTGCGGTCGCTCGTCGACATTCTAATTTCACATTAGCTACCAGTTTTTTTCGGCTCTCTTTGCTCTGTGAAAGGATTTTTGCCTCCAACTCGTTCAGTTTAGTATTCTCCATGCTGATGAGGGCATAATAAGCCTAAAACTGCAGTCCATGGAACGAAATGAACGAGTTGGCTGTGTATTGCATCTAAAGTATTGTTTTTAAATTGTCTTTGTGAAAGTATGAGTCTTAGTTTAGTATTGAAAACTGTATGCATTTTGCTTTTTTTTTTCTCTCTTCTATAACGAAATCGCTATTTTTATTTTTAGGTTGGAGCTCAAACAAGGGAATGCGTATGAGGCTACAGCTGAGAAGACTCATCTTCTGACTCCATTTTTCTCAAAGTTGAAGCTTAAAATGCAAAGTAACTCGAAGGACAAGGCATATTCATGTGAATTTTGTGAAACGTCATTTAGTTACATTTCACAACTGAAAGTACACCTAAGGAGGCATACTGGAGAAAAGCCATATTCTTGTGAATATTGTAAAATGGAATTTTCTCTTAGTGCAAACTTGAAAACACATTTGAGGATACATACTACAGAAAAACCGTATTCTTGTGATATTTGTAAAAAGACATTTTCTCAAAATGCAAACTTGAAAACACATTTGAGGATACATACTAAAGAAAAACCATATTCTTGTGATTATTGTAAAAAGACATTTTCTAAAAATGCACAATTGAAATCACATTTGAGGATACATAATTACGAAAAGCCGTATTCTTGTGATATTTCTAGAAAGGCATTTTCTCAGAATGCACAATTGAAATCACATTTGAGGATACATACTAAAAAAAAGCCGTATTCTTGTGATTATTGTAAAAAGGCATTTTCTCAGAATGCACATTTGAAATCACATTTGAGGGTACATACTAAAGAAAAGCCGTATTCTTGTGATATTTGTAAAAAGGCATTTTCTCAGAATGCACATTTGAAATCACATTTGAGGATACATACTAAAGAAAAGCCGTATTCTTGTGATATTTGTAAAAAGGCATTTTCTCAGAGTGCAAGCTTGAAATCACATTTGAGGATACATACTAAAGAAAAGCCGTATTCTTGTGATATTTGTAAAAAGGCATTTTCTCAGAGTGCAAGCTTGAAATCACATTTGAGGATACATACTAAAGAAAAGCCGTATTCTTGTGATATTTGTCAAAAGGCACTTTCTCATAGTTCATCGTTAAAAATGCATTTGAAAATACATACTAAAGTAAAACCATATTCTTGTGATATTTGTAAAAAGGCATTTTCT
This sequence comes from Uloborus plumipes, assembly GCA_038373865.1. Taxonomy (NCBI): domain Eukaryota; kingdom Metazoa; phylum Arthropoda; class Arachnida; order Araneae; family Uloboridae; genus Uloborus; species Uloborus plumipes. The sequence continues at coordinate 10,014 of JAXGGA010021264.1, read as the reverse complement.
CATAGTGCAAACTTGAAAACACATTTGAGGATACATACTGAAGAAAAACCGTATTCTTGTGATATTTGTAAAAAGGCATTTTCTCAGAATGCACACTTGAAAACACATTTGAGGATACATACTAACGAAAAACCGTATTCTTGTGATATTTGTAAAAAGGCATTTTCTCAGAGTGCAAGCTTGAAAAGACATTTGATGATACATACTAACGAAAAACCGTATTCTTGTGATATTTGTCAAAAGGCATTTTCTCATAGTTCATCGTTAAAAATGCATTTGAGGATACATACTGAAGAAAAACCACATTCTTGTGATTATTGTCAAAAGTCATTTTCTCAGAGTGCAAGCTTGAAAACACATTTGAGGATACATACTAAAGAAAACCCGTATTCTTGTGATAGTTGTAAAAAGGCATTTTCTCAGAGTGCACACTTGAAATCACATTTGAGGATACATACTAAAGAAAAACCGTATTCTTGTGATATTTGTAAAAAGGCATTTTCTCGAAATTCATCATTAAAAATTCATGTGAAAATACATACTAAAGATTAAACATATTCTTGTGATATTTGTATGAAGTCATTTTTTCACAATGGACACCTAAAACAGCTTTTAAGGATACATACTAAAGAAAAATCGTATTCTTGTGACATTTGTAAAAAAACATTTTCTTAGAGTTCAAATTTAAAACAGCATTTAAGGATACATAATGAAGAAAAATCGTACTCTTGCGGTATTTGTAAGAAAGTATTTACTTATACTTCGAACTTGAAAAGACATTTACAAAAACATGCTGGTAGACCATAATCCAAACAAGTCGTACTTTTGGGAATACTTTAAAAACCTATTTTCTGATAGTTTAAGTTTGAAACATATTGGAGGAAAGAACTATACTCGACGACAACCTTTCTTGACTACAGAGAACTAAGCTGAGACCAAACAAAGGAAGTAGTTCCTTGCGCGGTGTCCGAATTTCGGGCGAAATTAGATCCTTCCCTTTAGCAATCGGATTAGAGTGCTTCATCTACGCATATGTAGCCATTTTTTGCCATAATATTCGTAATTAATATTTTCACTTTTACGAACGGCGCGGAAGCGTAATCCATTTGAATCGGACGCGCCAGCAGATAAGAGTTCACGCACAGTTGGCGATCTCCTCTCATTCGCCAAGAAGATTTCTGTTGATTCCGTTTTTCTTCCGTGCGTAGTGATTTCGGTGTCAGCTTAAGTTGCTGTCGAGTATATACTGCCTTGCTGAGCGCAAAGGTGGTATCTGTAGTCGAGCTCAAACTGAGAGAAAACTCTTCAAAGTTTAACGCCTGTATTTGATTTGGATGATACTTCTGAGAAATTTTTAAAAAATGTTTTATGTTCTCAAGTGTCCGTAAAACTTTGCATGTGAGTAAAATACGTCGCAAAGAACCACTGGTGGCGATAACTTAACCCATTAATGCCTGACTTTTTTTTTTCTAAACATATTTCGTTTACTGGTTACAAACTGTTTAATGGAGAGGAAAATAATTTTAAAAATGTCATGTAAAAAATAATTGCTTTATTAAGGAAAGAAAAATCCTTCCTTAAAAGTTACGATAGACCCCGGAGGGTACATACTTTTTTTACTAAAATTGTTTTCTGCCTACAATATAATATTTGAAAAGACATTTAAAAGAAGAAATAAAATCAGCAATGAACATAAACTAGGAACCTGGGAATCACTTTGAAAGCTTAGCTTATTTTTCTTGAGATTGTGATGTCATTTTTGGTAAAGATCATATTAAAACTGCTACAGAACACCCTTTACAATGGTTATATGCTGCAATCTGTTAATAACGAATTGAAACAATACCAAGGTACTCATTAAACACTAATTTGGTTGAAATGTTCATTTTGGAGAAATTCAGACCCTTTTTTGGGTCCTCCTTAAAAAGGGACGCTAGGCATTAATGGATTAGTTTTGTTAAAAGGTGCAGATACGATTTTTGTGCTTGGCAGGGCAGTATAGTGTTGTGACATATGTAAAGTGGCATTTTTTTTCTATTTAAATTTGAAAATGCACTTAAAAGTATACATACTAAAGGGACCCCTTTCTCTTGTGAGTAGTGTCAAAAGACATTCATTCATAAGACATTATTGGATACGGAGTAAAGAGAATCCGTCAGACATAATCCATGCGATTGTTGAGAAAATCACTTTCTCATGGGTGATTTGCTATGCTATGCTGCAAAGTTTCTAGGCAACGACGTCACTATGCGTCGAAGAAACACTGGAAAACCGAGTTAACAGATCCGACGTCTCACTCACCAGCTACCTTCTTACCAAATCAGAGGAGATGGCTGTACTTTGTTACTTTTAACTGGGGTATCAAGTTTAGAAATTTTGCGTCATCTCCATGGAAAGTGTACGAAAGAAAGCAGCTCCACTCTTTTTTTAATGCACTGCTGTTGAGCCATTTCATTTATTTTGTGTTTTTCAAATGAGGCTTGCGCTTTTATTTATATTCTCGTATCTCGGTTATTTCTAACTATGGCAGGAATTCAAGTGAAACAGGCGATCGCAAATTACAGTCGCTACTGGAAATGAATTACATTAGAACGTTTCTTGATAAAAACATCGTGACGTTTGCCTATGAAAAACGAGCTAGATAAAACGTCACAGCTTACTTGGCGAATAAGAGGAGATCGCTGACTGCTAGTGAGCTCTTATTGGCTCCACCCGTAGTGACGTCAGTGCCAAGTTAAGTTGATGATAATGTAATTCACTTCCAGTAGCTATTGCAATTCGAAGCGATTGCAATGGTGCTTCACTTGAATTCTTGCCTATACTAAAATGCAACGTTTCTTGACAAAAACAGCGTGACGTTTGCATGACGTTAGCCTATGAAAAACGAGCTAGATAAAACGTCACAGCCTACTTGGCGAATAAGAGGAGATCGCTGACTGCTTGTGAACTCTTATTGGCTCCGCCCGTAGTGACGTCAGTGCCAAGTTAAGTTGCATTTTAGTATAACAAACCTAGTGCTAATTACTTTGTATATGTGTATATGTATATATTTTGATGCCTTCATTTGAAAAAATGCAATTGATTTGCATCCGATTTAAGAATCGCTTTTTTCTCGTTTTTGATGCTTATTACCCTTAATTAGGGGACAATTAAATGAAATATCTTTTTATTTGTATTAGGAATGCACCGATAAGCAAAATCGGCCGATTAATGATAATTTTGATTGTTTTTCTACTACCGATTTACCATCACTGATTTCTCTCTCTTATACAATTCCAAGTTTAGAAATAGTAAGTAATTTATTTCTGAGGGAAGATTTTTTTTTTTCCATTTTCCTAGTTTTCACAAAATAATTTCAATATTTTATCAAATTTCTTAGAACCAATTTTCATATTAGTGTCAATAATAATATTAACACATTGTTAGTTATGTTAATTGAACATAAAAATTTTTAAAAAATGGGGGGAGGGGGAGTCTGTGGCGAGCACTCCAATTTAGGAGTGCTTTCAATCCATATTTTTTAATAATTAGTAACAATTTAATTCAATACTTATGTTCCTCGAAAAGTAGAGGTTGTCGAAAAGCACTGTGCTAAGGAGGAAACTATCACCACATGAAAAATGTGTAGCAACATTGTCTATGTGTTTGTATATCTATTCAAAGTAGGAGACTTAATTAAAAAAAACTTTATATCAACTGTGAGGATTATTATTACTGTTTATAAAATTATTCATCATAGTTTCTTTGTGAAGGTATACTTTAAAGAATAATATTTGAAAAATATATTTTCTGCCGATTAATTGGTGCATCCCTAATTTGTATTAAAATATCATAAATTAAAATATTTCAAGCGAAATTCTGTGTCCTTTATGAAAATCAAAACAAAAATCCATGTCAAAAAATTGTAATTTGAAGCTCTGATTTAATATTATTTTTGCTTCAATTATGTGTATAGTAAAAATAATATATTCATGGAAGAGCTTTTAATTATAAGTCTGAAGTAAGTTTATATTTGAATTTTTTATATTCCTTTTTCATACTTTTAACGCCTTAATTTTGAAAATTGCGATCTCTTTACATCCTCTGCAAAAATCGGATATTTCTCATTTTCGATGCTTGCTATTCCTTATTGAAAGGCAAACAAAAAAACTTTTCTTTTTCTTTTAATTAAATCATTAAAGTAAAAGAGTTTTAATCAAAATTCCATGCTCTTTAAGAGTCAAATGTCAGAAACTTAAATGCCAAATCTCTGGCTAAATTTTATTTTTGTTTCAACCAGGGTGTCAATGATTTAAATCAATTGATTTAAATCAATTGATTTTTTTTTAAATCATTGATTTAAATCACTTTTTATTTTAATCCTCATAAAATTCTCTTGGACAATCCCAATTTCATTATTTTTGCTATTTTCTTTTAGAGCTTTGATTTTACTCTAATAAATTGAAAAGTAATCCTACTCATCCCTCCTCCACAGATGGTGGAAGGTTGCAGTCCCCTAAAATTTTGAAAAATGTTGCTAAAATTTCCTTACATTTTTTAAAAAGTCAACTGCGAGCCCTGTACGTATCCCACAAAAAAAAAAAAAAAAAACCTTCCTCAGCTGGCTCAGCTGGTTATTTCCCATCTCTACACTTAACCAGTTGTTGCATTTTTTAATTTTATTCTTTTTTTTTTTAAATTTTCATTACAGTTGAAAAAGTCATATTTAATTTTAAAATTTTTGCGTATAAATTTCTCATTGTACTTTTCATTTTATTAAAATTTCATGTAATTCTACTTTATGTCTTTATTTTCTTGAATTTTTCTGTGTAGTGTGTCATAATTTTGTTGATAATAAATGATTAGAATCATATGTTTTTGCATTGAATACGGTTTTACATCAAAGTTTTTTGGTGAAGTTTTACTTCAAGGGTGTTTTTATATTTTTAAAACTTGTAGGTAGGTCGTTCATAAATGAAAATTAATTAACTGAAGTTTCAATTTTTTTTTAAATAAAAAAAATCGGATTTAAATGAAAAAAATCCGATTTCTTTTATTAAAAAAAAATCATTGATTTTTTTACACCCTAGTTTTACCCAGGGTTGAAAAAAACCGTTTTTTTTTTTTTTTTTTTTTTTTTTTTTTTTTTTTTTGTTTAAACCAGGTCTTTTTGGTTTAACCCATTAATGCCTGACATTTTTTTTCCAAAGATATTTTGTATACTGGTTACAAACAGTGTTTAATGGACAGGAAAAATAATAAAAAAAAATATTATGTAAAAAATAATTTTTTTATTAAGGAAAGAAAAATCGTCCCTTAAAAGTTACGATAGACCCCAGAGGGTACATACTCTTTTTACTAAATTTTTTTTCTGCCTACGATATAAAATTTAAAAAGACATTTTGTAAGAAGAAATAAAATCAACAATTAACATAAACTGGGAAGCTGGGAATAACTTTGAAAACTTAGCTTTTTTTCTTGAGATTGTGAACGATGTCATTTTTGATAAAGATCATATTAAAACTGCTACAGAACACACTTTACAATGATTCTGTGCTTCAATCTGTTGATAACGAATTGAAACAATACCAAGGTACTAATTGAACACTATTATTTGGTTGAAATATTCATTTTGGGCAAATTGAGACCCTTTTTTAAACCGTCCCTAAAAAGGGACGCTAGGCATTAATGGGTTAAACCGGGTTTTTTTTTTTTTTTTTTTTTTTGGTTTTAATATGATTTTCGAAAAAAAAATTTTTTTTCAGAAAGTAATAAAAGTTAGGTTTAATTAATAATCAATCAATCTTCTACAGTCATAAAAACACAGTTTTTGACTGTTTAAGGAGAAAAGAGCAAAACATTGTTTTTTGATTACATCATTAAAATAGCTTTTTATAGGAAAATATTGATTGAAATAATCTCAATCAATATATTGGTATGAATGCATAGACTTCTCAGGAAATACTTCAAGAAGTAGATATGATGCAGGTTGAGACAAAAAGTGGTGATGATCCAAGAAAAACATAATTTATTATATCAAAGCAACTAATAATAATTGTCAAATAAGGGCGGGGGGAGCAAATTTTCAAGCATAAATCTAAACAAATTAAAAAAGAAAAGTTTCACCTTATTATCTTGTAAACAAGTAAGCAGAAATAGCATTGGAATTCAAAATATAAAATGTACAGACTCCTTAGAAAAAGTAAATTAGTAGCAAATTCTGTTTCATGAAGAAAAAAAAATTTACAGAAAATGTATCATCTGCAAGAAATTGAAAAATGCAATCCGATTATATTTAAAAGTATTCAACTATTTACTTCTAAATCAGCTTCAGAAAAGAATAAATAATATTTTTATCACTTGAAATTATTTATTCAGTGCTCGCACATATGTTATGGCTCTGCAAAAGCTTTAAAACTTGCTTTTTTGTTCAAAATATTAAAAAATAATAATTTATAATGAAATGGATTTACATATTTTATTGTGATGTGAAGTTTGGTTTTGTGTTATTGTAAAACAATATGTTACATATATTTCTAATATTTATATGTAGGTTGTCTCATTTATATTTACTATGGCTTTAAAAACATTTTGATTCAAATTTAAACCAAGAGAAATTTTTTCCCTAAACTGTATTTTGAAAAAATACATGTATTTCAATCAATTAGAAGCCTTCAATAAAAAATCTGGTATGGACCCCACACTACTTCCTTTTACGTGTAAATTTCTTCGTAGTTGCCTCAAGTGTTAAAAAAAGTGCTTGGAGTGAGCAAGGTAACAATTCAAATATTTACTCCCCTAATCTGCCACGAAACAATGCAAAAAATAGTTTACCATGGTTAATTTTCAAAATATTGCTGATTTTAATATCATTCAGAGAATTTTTCGCAAAATATCGCCAATAGCGCCAAGTTGAACCCAAATTCAAAAAATAATATTTTCGCCAAATTTGTCGTCAAAAGCTTGGCGACATATCGCCAAGTGGTCGCGCCAATTCATATACTCCAGTCTGCATTGAAATTAACACTGATTTACCCCAAAAAAGGGGTAAAACACCCCCTTGGGAACATTCAAATGCAACAACCACAATGGGAGGTGCACAACGAGACCATCCTCAGAGCCTACATACCAAGCTAGAAGCTGCTGCGGCATATAGTTTTTGAGTTATGCGACCCACATACATACATACGTACATACAGACGTCACGAGAAAACGCGTCGTAATTAACTCGGGGGTGGTTGAAAAGGATTTTTCGGCTGCTTATATGTTGGTAGGTGCATGTGCTGACAGGTCGAAAAAACTACGGAACATTCATTCGGGGGTGAGCAAAATCAAAATTTAGACTCAAATTTAACCCTTTGCACTCGAGGCCGTTTTCGCTTGCGCGAACCAGCAACTCGAGACGATTTTGGCCAAATTCGTTGAGCACATTACAAGTAATTGAAAAATATTTATAAGCAAACAAACATATGAGCGATTCCATACCAAATCACCGAAAATAAAAAAAGTTGGTCGCACGACCGACTCGGATTTTTTTTTAATTAGGTACACATATTGATGGTATAGAGGTATGAAAAAGCCCAAAAGGAAAGTTACCTGCTCCACTTATTTTCTGAGATACATGCCCTCAAAGTTTGTCCGCCACGTCAAAATACTAAAAAAGTGATGTTATTTAATCATTTTTTATAAAAAATCGTACTCATGCAAAATAAAAGTGTTAGATATCTATGGAAACTAGTTACTCCAGGCATTCTGAAAAAAAATACTAGAACGTTCATAATGAAAATTGCCAAGGTACAGGGCTCTTTGAAGTTGTCACCACAAAAACTTGATTTTGCAGATTTTGCTAAAATTCAGGCATTTATTACAAAAAAAGGCAAACAAAACCAAAGGTTTTCTCACTTTCTGGTAGTGTACAGGTCCTCCCTGTAAATTGCTACGCAATAAATTTTTTGGGTTTCTCACTCCTTCTTGGAAATATTTTAGCTTAAAGATAAGCCATATGGCAAAAAATGCGTTTTTGGCCATCTTGGCAGCCATTTTTCTCATAAAGGGGGAGCAGTAGAAACTTTAATTTTTTTTTTAAACAAGCGACTGATATGTTAGCTATTCACAGGAAAAGAGTTTACTTTTGGTTATTTCTCCCATTAAGAGATATCCTGCTGACAGTATATGCATGTTTTTCGCGACGACCATATGCTTTTGTTCCCCCTCTCATGGACTTAAAATTAATTAAACCAAAAAATAATGATATATTTATTATTAGCTGTATTATCTACCCAATATGTCATGAAATTTAATTTATTAAATCATTAAACAATAAATTAGATAATTGATGAAATAAAGAAAAAGTATTTCTCTGATGCCTGAGCATTATGCATTCATAATTATAAAGCACTAAATACTTTCTTGAGGAATTAATTAACATAAATGAGCTCTAAATATTTATATTATAAGTAATACCCAATCTTGTGATTGGGATACTCCTGTTTTTAATTGAAGAATTTCTTGAATATCACATGAATATCAGGAAAATAAATGAGGTCTTTTCGTTTGATGTAGGATATTTTATGACAAATTTCATTTGATGGGCTACTAACTGAGCATGGTGATAAAGAGCTATTAATTTCAGCATCGAATTCCATTTTACCTTATTAACAGTTAAATATTTACAAAATAATTAAATAAATAATTTAATATAAAGCCATGCTTGAAGAATTAAAATTAGTGCAACCTAATTTATTCCCATACTGATCTTTACAAAATTGACATGCGTTGAGCACTGATAAGAACTGACAAGAAAAAGTTTACTCACTAAAATATTAGTTCACAGATACTATAAAGCATACATTCTATTTTCCACAAAATAATACTGCAACAAAGAACAAGGGTATCCTCCTGTTTATAGCCATCAATCAGGAACATCCAATCACAAGATTGGGTATTGCCTATGAGATAAATATTCGAAGCTCCTTTATTTTAATTGATTTTTCAAGAAATTCTTTAGTACCTACCCCTTTATACCCTTGTTCTTTGTTGCAGTATTATTTTGTAGAAAATAGAATGTACGCTTTATAGTATCTGTGAACTAGTATTTTAGTGAGTAAACTTATTCTTGTCAGTTCTTATCAGTGCTCAACACATGTCAGTTTTGTAAAGATCAGTATGGGAATAAATTAGTTGCACTAATTTTAATTCTTCAAGCATGGCTTTATATTAAATTATTTATTTAATTATTTTGTAAATATTTAACTGTTAATAAGGTAAAATGGAATTCGATGCTGAAATTAATAGCTCTTTATCACCATGCTCAGTTAGTAGCCCATCAAATGAAATTTGTCATAAAGTATCCTACATCAAACGAAAAGACCTCATTTATTTTCCTGATATTCATGTGATATTCAAGAAATTCTTCAATTAAAAACAGGAGTATCCCAATCACAAGATTGGGTATTGCTTATAATATAACTATTTAGAGCTCATTTATGTTAATTAATTTCTCAAGAAAGTATTTAGTGCTTTATAATTATGAATGCATAATGCTCAGGCATCAGAGAAATACTTTTTCTTTTTTTCATCAATTATCTAATTTATTGTTCAATGATTTAATAAATTAAATTTCATGACATATTGGGTAGATAATACAGCTAATAATAAATATATCATTATTTTTTGGTTTAATTAATTTTAAGTCCATGAGAGGGGGAACAAAAGCATATGGTCGTCGCGAAAAACATGCATATACTGTCAGCAGGATATCTCTTAATGGGAGAAATAACCAAAAGTAAACTCTTTTCCTGTGAATAGCTAACATATCAGTGGCTTGTTTAAAAAAAAAATTAAAGTTTCTACTGCTCCCCCTTTATGAGAAAAATGGCTGCCAAGATGGCCAAAAACGCATTTTTTGCCATACGGCTTATCTTTAAGCTAAAATATTTCCAAGAAGGAGTGAGAAACCCAAAAAATTTATTGCGTAGCAATTTACAGGGAGGACCTGTACACTACCAGAAAGTGAGAAAACCTTTGGTTTTGTTT
>JAXGGA010021263.1:0-16883 GCA_038373865.1 Uloborus plumipes | reverse complement strand
TCGTAATTATACGTAGTATATGCACACCAAGTTATATTCTTCTATCATTAAAGGCACAATTCCACTTTTTTTTGTCATATATCTGCTGCACTAATAGCAAATTTTGCGATTTTAAAAATTTGTACCAAGACCCCACATTAAATGAAGATTCCAAAAATGATTAACACAAGTACAGCGGCGCGATTTTGAACGAGCAACGTTTTCAAACGCTGTTTGTGCTTCGATGGCTCAGTATAGAAGATTAGAAGGTTCAAAAAAAAAAATGATAAATAAATCTTTTTTTTAGCGAGTTTCGATTTCGTTTTTGAAAATGTTTCTATTTTATATGTACTTTAATGAAGTGCTCTCACTTCTAAACTATATATAGCACTACTTTGTTCTTTACACTCATAACCGTTGTAGTATTATTGTGGGAGGGATTGAGCTCGCAGTGCAATATGTTTTGTACTCTTTCTATTGTCAAAATGAATAGAAATAGCTATTGTTTCTCATGTATTATTGAACAAAGAAACGCCAAGTTAATGTTGAGGGAAGATGCGTGTACTCTATACTACTTCAGGGTGGCAAGCCACTTTTTTTTAAAACGGTACACAAATATATGTGCTAATCAGTTTTTTTTAATTCCCAGTTCGAGCACCGTCTTTGTGGTCCCCGCCAATACCTTCCCTATTGTTGGCCCATGTTTGGATACGCTGTATTAAAAGAAAAAAAAATCAAGAAAATACATCTGGTACTTTCTTAAAGTCAGGGAGGAAACAATTGCCTCTCTTAACTCCCCTCATTTTTTTTATTTATTTTTATTATTATTAATACATATACGAATATTAATAACATTAATAAATTAGTATTAAATCACGGCGGGTCTCTGGAACATTTTAAATACTTAGAATGAAAAGTATTTATTCATGAAAAATAATCGGAGGCCTAAAATAGCGAACTTTTATTTTGACTGTATGCAAGGAGTCTTATTTTTTAAGCCAATTTCAGATTAATTTGCTTTTTGTATTTTCTTTAATTTCCTAATTACAATAGAATTAATGCTTTGCTTTTTATTTAAAATGAGCAAATTATGTTTATGTTATACATTCTTCTAGTGTTTTAAAACAAATTCTATTTAAAATAAAAGCTGTTGTGTGGAAAAAAACACACACACACTATGTTCAATAACGAATTGCAAGAATTAGTTACTTTTTGAATTTGTATGAAATGATGGGGAAAGGTAGTAACACCCAGAATTAAAATTGTTGGAAAAACAAAATTCTCAAATTGACCAAAAAAAAAACTTGTAAAAAATAAAACTGAATTTTACCCAATAATACGAACGAGTAGACATAATTATCATGCACACATGACATGAGAGGGAACTCTGAGCATCGTTAAAAATGCTGAAAGAAAGAAAAAATAAAAAGGTTGCAGCATTATCTGCAAATATTTCGAATAAATAAATCAAAATTTTTGGAGTAAGGACATTTTGGGGGTCACAATGACCTCCTAGGATAGCGACCTTTAGTAGGGGCGTAATTTTTTCAAGTTCGCCACGGGCGCTGGGCTCCCTAGCTACGCTACTGAATACATAGGAAAATCTATTTACACAGAGTAGCAGGACTATCAAATAAAAAAAATTTACGCCAAAAATGTGACTTCCTCGCCAATTTCTCAATTATCGATTTATCTCTGATTTAGTTATCAAATGATTTGCATCTTCTCTGAAAGGCTCCGGAAAACCTTGAGGCTTTGTTAGAGGAAAACCTCAAAGGAATGCCTAGAAGAAAACCTCAAAATAGGGGATTTCCACTCGCTCCGGAAAATCCGAAGGCCAGCCTTGAGGATTTCCTTAGGGATTTCCTCAAGTCCCACGATGCTACGGGAATATACGAAGGCTAGTCTCTTGAGAAAAACCTCCTATCCGTCACACAGTACGATCAGTCTTGAGGAAAACCTGAGAGGAATTCCTCGAGGAAAACCTCAAAAGAGAGGAGTCCGGAGATCCGCAGGAATATCTCAACAAAATTCACCATGCACACATGGAGGATTTTCTCCAGGGGAATTTCCTCGAGGAACTCCTTCGGGTTTTCCGGAGTGTGTGTGTGTGGGGGGGGGGGGCTTAAAGAATGCTATTTTATGTTGATTTTTTGTGTTCTATAAAATAAACCACGTGGAAGATTACGTCAAAATCTTCTGAAACTTTACTCAGTAATTTGGCAACGTTTCTTTAATTTAAGAAGAGAATTATTGTTTTGGCCAAGATTTCCGTCGCACCTATTATAAGACGTATTTTATACTCAGATCTGGCCAGCAAAGTTTACTGGATTATTTCCGCGGTTGTCTTGAACTTTTGTTGGGATTCATTAGAAACTTTGAAAAGTTTCTTTAACGAAACGAACTTTCAGGATTTCGATAAGTTTCTATGGGTATTTTGTATTTGTTATTTGTATGTTTTCGAGAATTATTGTAGCATGGCATACGAAGGGTCAGGGGGAAAAACCACGATAGTCCACTTTTTGTTGAATTTAAACTGAACCACCTGTTAGAAAAATAAGTGTAATTTCGTTTAGTATATGCAATATTCGTGAAAAAACACTGTAGTCCATGTATTATTGTCATTTTAGAACAAGTATACTGGGGAAGTTTATGAGTTCGTAAAGTTTAAATTTCGTTTTTCTCAAAATGAATCAAATGTGACTACCGTGGTTTTCCCCCTGACCCTTCATATAATAAATTGGAGAAAATTTTCCCATTGCTCAAATTGATCGTAAACGTTGACGCACCAGTAGCAGTTTAGTTAAAATCAGTTTTTAACTTTTATTTTGAGTTTCTTTCGTACAATTGAAATACTATCCCTCTATTGGGAATACTTTGATAATTGGGAATTTGGCTGGGTAATTAAACTTTTGTTCTGAATAACTTCATTTTGGTAACTGTTGCTTTTTGGTAAATCAATGTGAATTAATAAATTGTTTGATACTGTGGAAAGCAAAATTATTCTTAGCGAAGGCATTGGTGCCAACGAATCAAGATCTGTAAATTCCCTAAGATCAAAATTTTCCCACCTCCGGTACTACATCTGGTGAAAAGTTTTGAAAACGTACTCAAAGTTCTACGTTATGATGATTCCCCAATATATTGCAGTTTATTTCATTTCATCATAAAACGGGGGGATATTGAAACTTTTGTGAACTTTTTTTTTCCTCCCCAGGTTTATGGATTCAAGAAAATAGTGGTATCTTTCAGTTAAAACACTTTTACACCACTTGGCATAATGTTCTTAATCACAACGTCACTCACGGTGTCATTTCAAACGGAAAGGAATTATCATATCACTAAACACTTGGCGAATTTTGAAAAAATGTCGCCAAACTGATGAAGCAAATGTATCAATTTGTCAAATGTTGTCAAAGTCAGTATTGCTTAAGTTTCAATTTAATGTTCGTTTTTATAGAAAACACGCCTTTAAACATAATTTAAAGTTACATTTAAACGAAAAAAAAAATCCGCGATATTGAAATCTTGTATGATTTGGTGAGGAATGCCAAGTGACATCCTTTTAATGAAATAGTTCCGAAAGAAATGAGCTAATATAACTGTCTCCAAAGTTAGTCTGTAAATGTGCGTAAACATTTTTGTGAGAATTCTAAATCAAAAACTAATGCAAAAGGGGGCGGGGGTTGAAATGAAAAAAAAAGTGTCCCAACTAAATGAATGAATACAACAACCAGTGGAAAACACAGCATTTTCTAGTCATTTTCTTCCTGGAAATGTATATAGAAAGTGACTACTGCCAATTTATCAAAGAATTTTTTTTTAAATTTAAATACAATGTATTAATGTATTAGGGTATAAGATCGGGGTAGGTGTATTTATTCACTAGTCGACCAGCTATACATATTGTTTTTTTATTGAGCAATGGCAAATTGCGATTTTTTTTTTCTATTTTGGACCTCATATGTCGTGTATCCCTTTTCCGGGTTGGCCCAAAGTCTGCTACAGAGCGTCCTTGTGAGCCACCTTCTGGGACATCCCCCGGCGCATGCTCCTTCGGGAGGTGTGCCCACTGCCCATGTCCTGCAGACACACACACCTGTCGCCATTCATCGTTGCGAAAAATATAATTTGAATTCAAGATGTCAAAAGTGAAACTTATTATTATTATTATTACTATTATTGTTATTATTATTATTCACAGGAATTTTGTGTCATCTAAATGGTAGCAATGTTGGATCCTGTTATGGAAGAACTTAAGCAGCAGCTAGCTGAACTAGAAAGAGGTTTCTTCACACAGCTAAGAAAAATTGCTGAACAACGGCAGAGAGTTCAACGAAGTTTTTCGTCGGATCCTAAGTCAGTAAATGGTAAGATACCGAGTAAAACATCTAGTCTTGACACTTGATTTAAATACTCTTTCTCCAGCTATTTAACGACCATACATGTGCTGGAATGCATTTTGTTTAATGTAAAAATGTTCTGAATAATGAAACACAAATATTCCCAAATTTGCAGGAAACTTCTGACACGTGCATCGGGACGTCTTTTTACCATTGAGATTAAGAAATTTTATTGTTGTCAAGGCGATAAATAAACTTTAGTTATCTGGTTGCGTTGACATTTGGAACATATAATCGCAAACAGTTGGCTGACGCACTATATACACACAAAGCCAGAAACTGACGGGCATGAAACAGGTCAAGCATTTGTTACACAAGACGATTTTACACAACATTTTAGCCTTTAACAAAGCTTTCGACGATTGCTGAGTTGTTTTCTGCAAAGAATTTATTGAGCTACAGATTGCAATTTTACACAACCGCTGCAAACCTTTTTTAAACATTAGTGTTGCTTAAAATCAGTTTTGTGCAGTAAATTTGTGACCTGTCTCACACTAGTCAGTTTCTGGCTTTGTGTGCATCAGCATTTCGTTTTCGATCATATGTTAATATATATTCTTGCTTGTTTAGATGTTTTCTCCCGCCCATTACAGTTTTATCCGAGAGTTTAGATTCACTCAGTGGAAAATCGAAACAAAGTACTATCAACATTTACCAGTCAATGTCAACATTCACTCTGCAACGGCTGTGGCGGAAGACCGAATACTTCCGTGAAAATAGACATTTTCCGATTTTAGTTTTTCACAGTTACATAATGGTATAAAATTTTATTCTAGTGTTAGATGAAAAGGATCAAATTGGAAATGTGCAAACTTTTCAAGCCACCACCAAGAGTTTTCCTGTGCGTTTGGAGCTCACTCTTTTGCAGAAATTGGCCACGGCTCGAACTAAAGCAGATGAACTGGAAGACCAGCAGCAGGTGCTCAGGACCACGTTCGAAGACAAAATGCAGACGATTTCTCGCAAAAAGAACGAGTTGAACAGAAGGGAAAAACTCCTTCTCAATTCAGTTCAGCAGATTGAACTTTACTTGAGGGCAGTATTCTATCTGAAGAAAAATGCCGACGTGATGCAGGAAGAACTGCGAGAAAATGTTCAGGTGTTGAGTAGTGAGCTGAAGGAACTTCGGTTGGAAATTTTAACATTGAAGCAAAGAAAAGAACCATTACAGAAGCTGGTTACTGGTTGTCAACATGTGAAAGATGTATTAGAAGCTTTTGCCTCTCGTAAGTTGAAGTTTTTAAGATTTTGAAAAATTCAAAATGAATAAAATTATATACGAAAAAATATGTATAAATGTGGGAGGAAAATAATAATACTTTGACCCCTTGAATTAAAATTATGTTTTTCGCAACGACGAACTCGATAGTTGTATGTGTGTGTTACCATGTGTGAGTGTGTGTGTGAGTAGGCGGTTGTGTGTGTGTGCAGGCGGTCGTGTTCGTGTGTGTGTGTGTGTGGAGATGAGCACCACCACCGGAAGGAGCGGTAACTCACTGCTTAAAATGTTTACATAGTTGGCACTGTCATTACACATATGAGGATCATGTAGTTTTGGTATGTTCGATTGAAATAATACACTTATTAGAAATCGCTGTCATTGAAATGCATTAAGAGCATTAATATCTTTACATTCTACATTATCGTACGTTCTCTAAATGATAATGAATAATTCTTCAGTTTCTTGTCATAGTGAACAAAAAATGTTTTATTTGAAGAAGTAAAGTACACTCAGAAAGATTGCCTGTAATGAAGATGATTTAAGTAAGAATTAACTAGCGATTTAAGATTTTCTTGCAGATGATGCACTGCAAAGGTAACCCACCAAGCAAATTCTTCTCGTTATTACTTGTCCTCCCTAAGAAAAGTTGAATTCTCCAAGGTCATCTTTCATTACGCTTTAAGTGAGACTAAGATCATGCCCTATGTACTTACAACTAGACTACGCTTACATGTTTTGCATTTAAACATAGGCTGCTAGTTCACCAAAAAAGTGGGGGGGAGAAGTCAAAAGAAATGTGTGTGTGGAGGGGGGGGTGTAAGGAGGTAGCAGCTCTGAAGCCTTTTCTATGCAAAATTTGGCTGTATCATTGGATTTTAACATAACTTATTAAATGATGTACACAAAAAAATGCAAAATATCACCTTAAAATTAGGACGAATGGCCACAGTAGACATCTTCTTGTCTATTATGTTCTGTTCTTATGAAATACCTGCAAAAAATCCTTTTTTTATTTGGAATTTTCAACTTTTATTTTCGTGAAATAAATCAATCCACTGATTAAAAAATTATTTTAACCAAATAATAAATTTTTATCTCAGCAAAAATGGGGGCAAGGGTCCTTCTCTTTTGGAATTGGGGGGAAGTGGCCCCCCTGTACGAACCGCCTATGCATTTAAAACATAATGCATCTCTTTATTTCCTCAGAAACACCAAGGTTCTCCAACGCCGACGAGCTGGTGAAATACTACTTGGCTCTGGAGATGCTTCAGATGGACATGACCCAGGAAGCGGATTTATGCTTAGAAGCTGAAAATCGTCTGAAGACACAGAGGAAGGATTTGACACTGCGCAAGAGATGGTTTCCGATCGACTGCGCCGAGAAGAGGCGAAAGGTCATAGCACTGTGCGAAGCAGCCGAAAGGACCAGAGAAGAAATTGCCAAACTTAAAGACACTGTGAGTCTGCACGAGTCAATGCTCAAGTTTAACCACGATTCTTAACGTTGAATTTATTGCACACTGTTTACTAAAAATACAGACCAAAAGTAAGCAAATAGGTTGCCAGAAGGTTTGCCTTTATGTTACTTTTGGAAATTTTTCGAGGAATGAAAAAAAAAAAAACAATACGATTTGGACTTACCATCTTATTGGCACCTATTTGTTATTGTCCGAGCCAAACACGTGATTGACACCGTCAACTGGAGCAGTTCTTTGTTTACATCTACTCTATCTTTTCCGTGAACGAACTATAGTCTACTCGAACAATAGTCAAACAACCAAACCGTTTATCAAAGTCTTCTTCAATCAAATACCGGGCTCAACTCGATTTATTTAATTCTACCGAATTCTATCTACCAATTGCGTAGCGAGAAATTTGCTTCTGGGTGGGTTAAAGGTAATTTCGGGCTGCGCAATTTGTCAGTACACAAGATTGTACGCGCTTGGATCGAATTCTAATAGAATAGATAGAGCTCCTTAACCACTAGCCAGCTCAAACCTCGGTCATCAATCCGAATCACCAATCAAAGCCTTCTTCAATACATAAAAAGACTTGATTCGGCGATTCGTGCCTGATGGAAACTCACCAGCCGACTCGAGCTTCCAGCGTACACGAGCCGGTTCAAATCTTTCTGTTGGCTTTAAAAAAATCTTCCATGGGGGCCACGTGGGCCTAGAGGTAGAGTACTCTCCTCGTAAACAAGTGGTCGCAGTTCGAATCCTAGCTTGCCCATGGATGTTATTTCATCCTCTCTGTGCCGTAAATCTGTCCTGTGTTTGTCAGGAGGCAAAGCGCATAGTACGCACTACGCAATCCTCATGTGTGTTGAAGCTGATGGATTCTGGAAAAAAAAATTTCAATTATTTATTCGGGTGTCTTACCGAGGTTCAAGTTGACGACCACTAATGTCAAAGTAAATAAATAACTTAACATATTTAGAATGGAGAAGGATGAAATTTTATTCATAGCACCTATAAATACACGCGCTGTTAAAATCTCTACTAATAATAAAGCTGAAGGTTTGTCTCTCTTTCTGTCCTTCTGTCTTTCCTTCTGTCTGTCTGTTACGCGCGTAGCGCCAAAACCGTTCGGTCGATATTCATGCCACTTGGTACAAAATTAGTTTGTAGCATGTAGTTTTGCACCTCGAAGCGATTTTTCGAAAATTCCATTTCGTTCTTTTGCTATTCGAATTCTTAGCGGAAATTCGATAAAATAGGGAAGAAATATTTCAGACACATTTTCAAGTCTTATGTCATTCGAAAGCTTGAAATTTTCTGCACAAAATGAAGTTTTTTCGAAGTTTCTACGATCATCAGGAGAGCTGTAACAACTGTTTTTAGAATCCCGAAATTCAAGGCTTACCTTCAGTAAAGCAAGTCAAACGATTCTAAAATTGTTGAGCTTTAGAATAAAATTTGTTTAAAAAGAGGATAAAATGAATTATTTTATCAACGGAAATCAACTTTTCATGTTGTTACTATGGTTACGTGTTCATACTTATTTTTGTTTCTTTCTTTTTCCAGGGTTACAAGCGTCAATCTTCGTAGGCTACGGCCAGACGTAGTATTTTTGATTCTACGGTAGTATTTTTTCGGCCCAAATAAGAAGCGTAGTATTTTTCTGGCAACCCTGTTTCCAATACACTAATGACTTAATTAAAAGATTTGGCGGATTTTTTTTTTTCATTTTTATAGATTTCGCATTTCAGCAACATTGATTTTGGTAACGTTTGGAAACAGTAGTATTTTGTAATATTTTTTAGAGAGGAGGCGTAGTGTTTTTTTGTTCCAATTCTCTGGCAACCCTGTCTTTTTCCCGGTGAAGATGCTTTGGGACCCTGCTTGGCGCGTTTTCAAAAAGTCAACCACGCAAAATAGCTAGGGTTACCACGCTTGGCGCGCCTATCGTTCATTTAGCGAGAAAAGGATACCTAAAGCACAGATTAACGAAATATCGTATCAATTGCGATATTGCATCGTTTTTTTAAAGTGTTTAATTTCGGAAAATGTATTGTTTTGTTTTTTAAGCTAGGAAAGAAAACTTTCTTCTTCTTTTAAACTTTGGTAAGATTTCTGTTGGTTCCTGTTATCAACAAAATTGTTCTTATCTTCTCTTTTGGCTTATTTTTGTCCATCTCCCTTGGGGTTGCATTCGAATGTTCCAAGGGGGTGTTTTACCCCATTTATCGGGTAAATCAGTGTTTTCAATGCAAGGTGATATGAATTGGTTAACAAAAGTGATATGAATTGGCGCGACCACTTGGCAATATATCGCCAAGCTTTTGATCGCCAAGTATTTGACGCCAATTGGCGAAAAAAATTTTTTTTTTTTTGATTTAGGTTCAATTTGGCGCTGTTGGCGATATTTTGCGAAAAATCCACTGAATGATGTTAAAATCGATGATATTTAGGAGATTAATCATTGTAAAACATTTTTTTGCATTGTTTCGTGGCAAACTAGGGATAAAAATGTTTGAACTGTTATCTTGCTCACTCCAAGCACTATTTTAGCACTTAAGGCATCTACTAAGAAATTTACACGTAAAAATAAGTAGCGTGGGGTCCATACCAGATTTTTATATCATACTTTGAAGAGCATTTTTTCTGCGATATCAATTATTTTACAAATGAACTTTTAATTTTATACCACGGGCAAAGCCGTGCGGGTACCGCTAGTTATTAATAATAAAATAAACTAGGTGACCCGTGCGGAATTCCGCAAAAAAAAAAAAAAAAAAAAAAACTAAACTTAAAGTTTAATACGACAATTTTTATTGGCTTCATTTACACAACATCGTCATCTACTGCCGTCGTTCTGACAACTTTTCAAAGAGATCAAAGACACGTTCACTTTTACAACTACTACAAAAGTGATACCCTATATTAAAATCAAATACCCAAGGCTACTACTAAACTAAATACTGACGTTATCGCAAAACTACCATAGTATTTTAAAACAATAAAAGTTACAATTAAGGTTTACCAAGCTAAGCCTTGGCTTGAAATGTCGCATTTAAAATTGATTTGAACAACAATGTAACGATTTTAACGTTTGAGCAAAAAATTTAACTTTTTCAAACTTCAATCGCTTATAAGTCGCTTAAACGTGGATTTTCGAGATTCTCGTTACGCGGCGCTAGCGGAGAAACGTTCTAAAGAACGCATTTTTTTTAATCTTTCGAATGAAATCAAAATGGAGACGATACGACAATTATTTCGCTAGATAGAGTCAATTTTGTGCCCAAAAATTGAAGTTCGAATAAAAAACGAACCGACACTTTTTAGAGGGTGGGTCTAATTTTCGTCAATAGCCCGCGGGATAAGCTTCAAAATCATAAATTTTCTTGCAATTCGATAAAGAAATGAGCGAGTTTCGACCGGGTATAGGATTCGGCTTAGAGAAATAATATATGGAGATAAATAGTAATAATAATAAAAAAAAAACCTAAATTGATGCGATGAAAGAAAAAGAGGGTAAATGACATGAGAAATATTTTAAGTAAAAAGGTAAGGTTCGAAATCTAAATTTGAAAACTCTTGGCTATAAATTAATAGAATAATGCAGTGACGCCACAAAAATCACATTAACTTTTATGCAACTATCAAGAAGCATTTTTTTTTCTTTTTAAGACTTCCTATAATGAAAATCCTAAATTTTCACTTTTAAATTTTGAAGCAATGAAAAAACTTCGCATTTTTAGTTTTTTCACTGGATCACCTCTTTGGAAAATAAAACTAGTTTCCCTTTCTCTACTGTAATAGAAAAAAAATATTTACATCATAACTTAACAACATAACATTTTCTCCGTGATTTCTGTACCTTTTCCTTGTAGATTTACAATGAGAATATGGATAAAGTGAAGGAAGACATGCAACACTTCAAACTTCTGCAATGGATCAAGTACCTTTATCAGAAAACTTGCCACTTGAGGCCGCCGAGAATGGATAACCAAACACTCGATACCATGGAGCAGTTGGAAGTAGTCCAGAATTTTTTCATAGATGGTTATGAAGTACTGAAAAAGCTTGGGCGCTGAAGAAAATTTTCATTGTCATGTTTTATGTTCTGACATTTTTATGGATTTGTTTTTTTAACGTTCGCTTTGTCTTATTGGATCTAACTACTTTCCCTACTGTAATTCATTGAAAAAAAAAACCTCCCTCCATCCAAAATTAATCTCTTGATTTAAAAATATTTGTACAGACTGTTGATACTGAGGATTTTATTATTT
Source organism: Uloborus plumipes (assembly GCA_038373865.1). Lineage (NCBI taxonomy): Eukaryota > Metazoa > Arthropoda > Arachnida > Araneae > Uloboridae > Uloborus > Uloborus plumipes. The sequence goes on along the minus strand of JAXGGA010021263.1, from coordinate 5,545 downwards.
TGTTTCAATATTCAGAGTATTCAAGGTGCTATACTATACAATCAATTGACAACATTTCGTCACCGAGCATTCTCTTCTTCCTTCCCTAAACTAGTTCAAAATTAGTCTCAAAAATGTGCACTTTTAATTCACGCTCCATTTTATAATGACTTATACTACCAATAAGCCAGAAATATACGTTTGCTTTCGAATGAATTCGTGATTCATAGTTTTATGCGATTACTGGTGGATGAGTCCTTAAAAAATAGTTGGTGGTTTAAGGGAATTCAAACTGGATTTTTGAAACAAATTTGGCACTGATTTAAAGAAAGAAGGATTGAATGCCTTTAAACTAGGAGAGTCGGGACTTTAATTTTGGCAACTATATATTTACACTCAGTATAAAAGTGATGCATGCCACCAAGATTTACTGTTTTTCAATATAGTTACTAGCATTGTGTAGAACTCGTTTCCAACAATGGATCTGGATATGCACAGGACACCTGTAACACAACGCCTGTTCTGTCAATGATTCGAATGAAGCAGTGTACCGGTGTAGGAAATGTCTGGAACAGTTGTGAAGCAAACTTCAAGAAAAATGATAAAGTTAAAGTCATTAGGGCTTATGTGTTTGTGACTTTGATCTCATTGCTAAGATGAAGGAGTCTCACTTCGTGGAATTCCCTTCAGAACTGACGGGGCAAGTGGATAACGATATGTGACAATTTTTGAAACTTACTTTTTACCATGGAAAAAAATTGATAAGTCCATCAGTATCATGTACCCAAATGTTCTACTGGCCTAATCCACAGTGTATTTTAGTGTTGTTAACTCCGACTATATGGAGTAAATGTCATAGTTTAATTTATTCAATATATGCTCAAAGCTCTCTATCCCACTTTCCTCGTCTTCCTGTACAACTGCTTATATAACCTTCTGTGTAACTCTGTTATTAATGAGAAAGTGTAAATTGCTAACTTTATGTGATTATATGTTTCAATTATATTATGTCCTTGTGTCATTATATGTTGTAAACGTTTTATGCTTCGTGTTACTATTTGTTGTAATTGTCGTATTTTTTTGTAAAAATTAGATATTGTAATTCCTATAATTGTTCAATAAAAAGCCTCGAGGATGCCGTATCAGGTGAAGTCACAACAATGACAGGTACTGTGGCCCCTCGAGGAGTGAAGTGAAGTATCATGTACCCTTAGTCACAGAAATGGTTGGTAACTAAGAATATGAGTTGTTTTACCCGTTGAGAAAAATCCATTAAAAAATATAGCACCACATTTTCTTTTGAAAGCTTTTCTAGAAACTTAAAAAATTGTCACATATCACCTTTATCCAGTTGCCCCTTTAGAACTGTTCTAGAGATTCCTGCGGCAGTAAATGAAACCACGTCGCATTAGAAGGTTTCATTCGAATTTTGAACAGAACAGGTGTTACTACAGGCTACAAATGTCCTACGACTTCTCATAGCCTTATTGCTGGTACGTTTTTAGTAATTAGAATTCTTAATAAATATGCTCTAAATTAATTTTGAAAGAGATAGTTTCTTTTTCAATAATAAACAAACTTAGTGAAAAAAAATTTCTTTCTGATTTTGCCAAAAGGAGTAAAACAAATGTGATCTCTAATTAAGTTTTCTATTCAACGAGAACTGATGGGTGGTATAAAAATTATGCGATGAAAATAGATACGGTATTATAATTCTGTTTTGTTGATGAATGCACAGTGTAGTGTTAAACCTTTTAACTGCGTACTGATGCAAGAGTGAAGACCCGGGATCGATTCCCAGGTTGGGCACAGTTCAGCCACTTCCTCGCTTCAGTGATTCGATAAAATGAGAGCATCGAGCGTGCTTGGGAACTGAACCATAGGGGTTTTGGTTTGGTTGACCAAACCAGAACATCTACCTTGCACCCCAGAGCCCTCTGTCTCATAAATCGAGACCGGCACAGTGAGCACTAGCAATCATTGGCTATTGTGCTACTGAGTTTAGTTTTGCTCATGTGATAGTTAATTGCTAATTAATAAAATGTAGTTGAACCACCGATGACCTTCGGATTGTCGAGTACATCTGAAAAAGAAATGCATTAATTTGAATATTGTGAACTCAAAATTCGTGAATTTCAAGACAGCATTTCAATTCGAATTTTTTGGTACTTGCATTTTTTGTTTATTTATTTATTTCTCTCGTCAAATTCAACCTGCATAAATTCACAGAAATCAAACAGATGGCAGCACCAATCTTAATTGTTCGTATTTTCTCTTAAGCACTTAAAAAATAATGGTAATAGTTTTTAATGAATTATTGTGAAATCGACAAAGCGTTTTCTCAAACATTTGACTGATAGAAGTCATGAAAGTAATGATAATATTAAGATCACCAGAACAAAAAAAAAAAAAAAAAAAAAAAAAAAAAAAAAAAAAGGTTATCTGTTCTCATGCATGCATAACATATAGAATATCGTACTCCTTTAGTACAAGAAACATCTTAGACTGCAACAGTAAATATAACAGATCACCTTTTCTTACTTTGGCTGTTACATTGTCTAAAATTGTTAGATACAAAATTGTTTATCATAATTATTTCGAATTTCTCGATATAGCGATAAGCAAAGGCACGTGTATCACCAGAAATATAAATATAGATTAATGCTATATTATTAGCATATTAATTTTACTCTAAATCTTAATTATATCCTTGAATGTTGCGTGAAAAAATAGATAAATATTGCAGAAAAGTTCTTTACTGAAGATCTGCAATGCGACTCGCATGCAACCCGATAATGCTTCGAATAATCTTATTTATATTTTTTACAACATGAGTGAAGATTTTCCGGACATGGGACTAGTAAGGGAATGTGACGAAAAAGTGAAGAAAAAAAAATATTTCTGATATTTTTTTTATTTTTTATTTTAGGGTAGATACCACTGCTCATGACATAATGATTAAATTAACTGAATAATATTTAATTGATTGATATATATATTTTTAAAATTTTCACCTGTCGTCAAGCCCATTGTAAGAATGTTAACGGTTAATATTAGAGCCGCTATGTATACAGGCCGACGCATCAAGATTAAGTTTCACCACTTTGGATCCAACTTATTTACTTTTACTTTCAATTTTTCATTGTTGCGAGCTAGGGTTACCAGAAAAACGTTTTGGCTCATTGCTAAGCTTTGTCAAATCCACGTGATGCTAATAATTGCTCACAGTGAAAAATAACCAAAACGCGATACCTTGCCAGAAAAGACAAGCACTCTAACACGCTCTGGATCCAAAGTGCTCAAACTTAATCTTGAATGCTTCGACTCGTCCTTTTTCCTTAGTTAATATAATGCTCCTTTATCTTCCAACTAAAAAATAATGGCTTATGGAAATTGTCGAAAACCTGAGGAAAAGGCGGGGAAGGGGGGGGGGGCGCTATCACCAATCGAAGATTTTTGAGAGGGGTTAGTTTTATTTTTATTAAGGGGGTCACTTTATAGAATAATGAGCATGAATGGCATCAGAAGCATTTGCAGAAGCTAATAGTACAGAAAACGTCTAGGAATAGGTTTCGTCTTTCGCAACGGCCAATATAATAGCTAGTGGAATCGAGTTAAGCCATTTAGTCCATGAATAACAATTTCATTTTAATTTGAGAGAGTTTTGCAGCAACTCAGTTTTTTGTCACAAGCAAATTGACTTTTCGGACTTGCAAAATAGTGCAGGAAATGCTCATTAGTGGCTGGATTTGTATTTAACACTATACTCTTTGAAAGCAATGGTTCTTGTAAGATATTGTTGCTTTGTCATCCCCTTGAAGGAGGCGACAGCATTCATTGGTCTGTTAGCAGTGGTATTGTATTACAGAAATTATACAGCTTGCGACTTCTTTTTTTCCAAGTTGCAGTAACATGGTTGTGAAGAACTATCGTCGGCGATATAGTTATTTCAAAATTTTCAAAAAAAAAAAAAAAAATGCACAGTTCCTCCAAATAAATAAATTGAACCTTTCTTTAAAATTAAATTTTAATAAAACAAATCCGCAACTCCATTATCTATCGCCAATCTTGAAAAGTAACCACGTTACTGCAATCCAGCCGGGTGTTGTATTTAATTAATTAGGTATTTCTTTTTGTTGGCAAACTTTTAAGGAACTTATCAACGCTTATCTGCTGTCAAACGATATTAAAATCAGTTTTTAACAACTTTTAAAATTTACTTTATAAACAAAGCAAGTCATTAAACAAAGCTAAAACGTTCCCTTACAATGGGGGAAAAAGAAAGAAAAAAAAAAAACCTGCCAGGTAATTAAATTAAGAGACAAAAATGTCATAAAAAATTAGTACCGCAACTAATTTTAAACAATTATTGAAAAGGGTATTTTTCCGCTAAAATTACGTCACTCGTTAAGGCGGCGTGTTTACTTTCTGCCTTAGAACAATGCTTCTAGGTGTTGTTTAGAGACAGTAAAATATAAGCGATTATATGGCAACACTGGAATTTGGACATTGAAGTGGTTGAATTTTGGGACTAAAGAAATTTTTAGTTTGTAATAGCAATTGAAATAGTAAAGCACTAAGAGGGAAAAATGCTCGGTTGACGTACTTTAACAGAAAGTACCTTTTGACAATTTTTTGACTCTGCGCCAAATGTATTCCTGCTTGTTGACATTGCAGGAACAGAGCGACCGAATTTTGACTGAAATTCGGCGACCGTGCCAGAACTTCAGCTGTGGTAACGTGGTCGTGGCGGGTTTTCAAAACTCTTCGCGCCACATCCATTTTAAAATATACATTAAAATTGAAATTCCGCCAAAAATAATTATGTCAACAAAAACCGTTAAAATTTAAAATAATCCGTCAAATAAATAAAGCAAGCCTTTAAATAACATTAAAAGTACTATAAAATGTGTAAAAATTAGTTAACTTCGGGGCAAACCTAACATGGCATTGCACGACATACCCAGACCAGTAAAGTTCTGCCATTCGGAAATTGTTATATATTGGCAGGAAAATTTTTTTTCGCGATCACAATGTTTCCTTTACTACGTAAAAGGAAGTAAAAAAGCCTTCTTACCAGGAAAGTACTCGACTTAAGTAATAATGAAAAAAGTTAAAAATGGTACCATTCGAAAGAACATACTGAGACATGTCTTTGACCCAAAGATCAAGTGCCCTCGTCCCCTCGTTTTCAAGATAAGGGGTCTTAAAGTCGGCCGAAAATGAGCCAAATTTGAAGACTTGGCAAGAAACTGAAGCTAGCTCCAGATTCTCCTTTCCGCTGCTTGCTTGACATCGCATTATTTCCATGTTTGGTCATTCGCAAAGAAAGTAAAAGATGTTTAACGTTAACCCTTTACTTGGATGAGCTAAAATAAAGAATGCTGATCAAGACTATGATGTTTAAAGCAGAGAGCTTTATCCAGATGAGCGAAAACTTTACAAAGAAGTTAAAGTTTTATCTTTTTACGATTGATAACAATACATTTTAGAATTTTAGTTATTTGAAGTTTTTTTACTGAACTAAGTTGTATGTGTTAATTATTATAAGTTAAAATATATTGCA
>JAXGGA010021262.1:0-16889 GCA_038373865.1 Uloborus plumipes | reverse complement strand
GTTGCAAGCGTGACTATAGGTTCGGGCTCGCTACACGCACAAATTAATTATTTTTTAGATGCAAGAAAACTTTTTAGAAAGTCGATATTTCATATTATGATACATAATGGGGTTCCTTGTATTCGAATAGATCACAAATAAAAGCCAATGCTTAAAATTCCGGGAATACGTGCAAATACAGTAGAACCTTTTTTAAGTGAAATCCAAGGGACCTTTAAAATAAGTTTATGTTAACCATAGCTCGACTTATTCGACGAAATATAAACAAGAAACAGGAGGACAGCAATTGGAATCGAAGTTCGTTTGAGCAGTAATTCGTTTTAAGCGTATTCGTAATAATGGGGTTCTACTGTATGTGCGTTAACTTCTCTTATTTTGTAGAAATGGATTGCGCAACAAAAATTTTCAGGAAAGTGAAAGTTCTCACTGTTTATTTTTTTCTTTCAGATTTTATTTGCTGCAACAGCACTAGAGATCTTGAGAACTCTTATGGCAAATATTAATTTCAGGAGCCTTGGGAGAAACTCACCAATTTCGAAAATGTTGTCGTGATTGTGAAAAGAGCTTAAGTTGGATGAAGAAAGCAAATGAAAGCGAGTACGCGCGAATTATCAATGTTGTACAGAGAGACAGACACCTAAGTGCGTAACTGTCTGATTGAAACGTTAATTTGACCTGCAGTTAAGAAGCTTCTTGATAATTGGAGTATGCAAAAGGGTAAGAATGTGATGTCAAGAATGTGTTCCGAATACAAAATATTCATTGCCTATATTAAGAGCACAGTAAATGACTTCTCTTCAACTACTGAAAGCCACCAGGAATAAATAAATAAATATTTAAGTTTTTGAATTGTTAAAAACGTGTATATTAATACATTGTAAAACAGCAGTCGAAAACTTCGTACTATGTGAAATGAGTAAAAATAGACAACGTTTAAAAAGTACAAATATATACAATTAAAATGAGTTTAAAACTCAGCTAACAGCTATTTCGGGGTTATAAACTGCAAGCCCCATCATCAGTGCACGAAAAAAAAAAAAAAAGAGAGGTTCACATGTCAATTCCAAACTCTTTCTAATTGTATATATTTGTACTGTTTATTTTTACGTATATTAATACATTGTTTTATGGTTACTTCGTTTTTTTATGATCAAGTTATTGTTAACTGAATGACAATTTAATGAAATGATATCGATTCAAAGCAAAGTTGTTTATTCGAATGTGTGTTGTTCAATTTTGAAAACGGAACAACTCTTTTCAATGAAGACTTTGTTAAATCAATACGCCACGCAATGTAATAAGCAATGCAATGACCACCTCAGGGTACATCCTTTTCATGGATTTAATACTAAAGAGGGAATCCGCTATATAGTAAAATTAATATTAGTTTAAATTATCTTTCGAGAATTTTTAGTGAGTCAATCAAGACGCTTTGTAAAATCTAAACAGAGGAACAAATTACAAAATGCTCTCTGTTGGCTCATGTTTTGGTATTATTGGATGTTTCAAGTGATATATCCTAACACTAAAATGAAATTAAAGTAATGAAGGAAGAATCTACTTTTGCATTAATCATATTATCTAATTACGATTTGATAACACTTTCAAACGTTTAAAAACTCATAGTTGAATTTTATGGTCCTGAAATACTAAAGCAATATTAATTTTTATTTTAAAACTTAATTGTTTCTTAATCTGAAAAAGAAAAATACTTAAACTCCCAATTATCTGCGATTTGGATTATTCGCAGGTGTTTTAAATTCTGGTTTTCTTTTCTTTACGGCAATGATTTACTGATTGCAGAAAAATGCGAGTGTGTTATTGGCCGATTTTAGTTTTTAAAGATATTAAATTTTAAGGCAGAGCTCGGGTATAAAGCAGTGAGTAACCACCCCAAGCAAGGGCTAAGGCAAAAACCTGCAATACACCGCCAACTCGGCTGGGCGGTTACTCACTGCTTTATACGAAGAGTTTGTTCCAATTAACATACGCTGCTTAGGTTGCAATCCCAAGTGAAATTATTCGCAATTATTATTTAAGTGCAATAATTAAAAATATAAAATGTCTGCTTCAGAATCTATGCTCCTATATTCACTTGCATTATTAGTCACGCAACTAATACTTTAATTCAACATTTAGAGCGAGCAACCAGGAATACTGCTATTCTAAACATTATAGCAACTTCAGCTTGCTTTCTGTTTCGCTGAAGACTTTTACATACTGTACACTTTAGTACTGATCAAAAGAGGGGTAGTTTTCTGAAAGTTTTGACTAAATGTAATGCCCCCCCCCCATACTAAAGAGAATATTTTTATGAGTTGAATTTATTAAAATTTATTCCACCATCATTTTGTTTAGTTAAAACGCAAAGAAACAGGTTTTAATGATATTTTCCCCTCAATAAAATCATTCTTCACTGTGCAAATAGTAAATAAATAAAATAAAATAAATGTAAGAAATGCTGCACTAATAGAAAATCTCTACACTGCAAAAAATGAACTGTTGTTTTTACAGTATAATACTGGCAGCCAAGGTTCCGATTTAAAACAGTAAAATGAACAGTAATAAACTATAAAACTAGCAATTTTACAGTTTTTTACTGTAAAGTTAGAAATTTTACAATTTATTGCCGTAAAATTAATCTGTATTATACTGCAAAAACAACAGTATAATATTGGCAGCAAAGGTTCCACTTTAAAACTGTAAAATGCACGGTAATAAACTAAAATTAGCAAATTTCGCAGTTTATTACAATACAATTAGCTGTGTTATACTGAAAGATAATTAATTTTCTACAGCGTAGAAACCTAGGATACCTTAAATACTTTTAGTAACGATACAGCATCTTCTTAAGTAAAATAGACGACGTTGCTCATAAGTTGAAGCTGTATCGTTATCAGAATAGTTTATGGAATCTCAGTTTCCAAACATTTTTCTAGTAAAGTGTAGTGTATTTATTTATTTTGTATATCGTAGGATCACAATCATATAAAACAATTACATGTACAAATTTTCATAATAAGCCGTTTTTTAAATTTATTTTTTGATATCAAACAAAACATGTTATGAAATGTAACTTTTAATACAGTATATGTTCATGTTTCACATTTTGCTGAACATGTAATTATATCTGTTCATTATATCTAAACAAATGCTACATTTTCGCTTCGAATGCGAATTATGATCATTTTTGCTCTTCTGTATGAGTATGGGGCTGTGCTTTTGCGTAAAGCACTTACTTGTCCTAACTAACTAGCACTGGTCTTTAAATTTTTTCAACAGAGAAAAAAAAAACAATTTAAAGAATTTTTTTTTTTTTTTATTTTCCAGATGAAGGTAAGAAATTTACTATTTACTTCAATGTCGTAAATAAAATTGAATAAATTAAACATCTGAGATTTATTATAAGCAGATTCTTGTTTTTCACAACTTAAAAATCATACAACTTATTATATGAATGATCAGCATACTATTCATGTTTTTGTATAATTTGTTCCTGTACTAAAGTATTTATAGATGTACAGTACGGTAGTAAATATTATTCAAGAAAAATATGAGCAGTTGAGCAAATAATATGAGTGCAATATCCTTGCACTGCTCAAAATCAGGGGTTCCTTTTTTGATAACAATCGAAGACATAATTTCTTTACTTGTATGTAGTAATTCATTTGTGATGATAATGCAATACATCAGTGTAATATGGAACTATAAGTATTAAAGCTGCGTATTTTGTACTATGCAGAAAAGTTATTTTCTTCCAAAATGGTACGTTACAATTGTTTGCGCTTTGAAAATATTTTCCATTTTTCTCTGTTATGATATTGTATGTAGCAGGTAGAGTACGTTTTTGAAGTTTCATTATATATTTATTTAAAGGCTTTAACATAATAAACTAACACTTTAATTCATGAAAAACGATCAAATAAGCTTTGTGCTAAACTATAATTGAAGTTAAAAATCAGAGTAAAATAGTTTTTTTACGCTGATTTTTAACTTCAATTGTAACACTTTAATAATACGATATTCTATGCAACAACAATGAATGAAATACAACCTATTTCCATGTATGGCAAAGAAGCAATTAAAACCAGATTCATATGTGATGATGCCATACATTAGTGCAATGTGGAACTGTGCACTAATGCAAATGCAGGAAAACTGCATTTTAACATAATGCAGAACAGTTATTTATTTCTGGAAGGATATGCGGCTGCGGTCTGGATTTTGAAATCATTTTCTTTTTGTAATTATGATATTGTAAGTACATCACGTTGGATTATCTATTGATTTTAATGTCTTAATATTATATATTATCCAATATTTTATTGCTCTCTCCTATGTAACATCAAAGAATGAAATGCAATCTATTTCCTTGCTATAATCAAGTGGCACTACATATGTGATTAAAATGCAATACATCAGTGCAATATCGAACTATAGATGGAAACTATACGTTATATACTATACAAAACAATTACTTTCTTCTTAAATAATATGCTACAAAACGCTGAGTTAAAAAATGACTATTATCTTTCAATTATAATTTCGAACGCAACGGGTATTGTGCATGGGGTAAACACGATGATCAGTGATTTAACGCGTTGAAAAAAAATCGATTTCTGGAAAACTGTTTTGTGTATCTACTGCAAACTTTACTGTTGGATTCAGTGCGTTGGCGGACTTTTTTGTGCAGTCTCGTTGAGTTGGCTCTTGTTGTGTATTTTTTATTGAAAAAGTCAAAATATAGCCTTTATGAGAGCATTTTCATTGCTCAAACGTGGTATTCGAACAGCATCAGCCCAAAAGTTCCTCAAAGAAGTCTTTTGAGGGTTCTATCAAATACAAAGTATACGCTGGAAACCCCCAAGAGCATCGAAAACTTGAAAACTACGGTCCAGAGTTATTCTGAAGGCATTAAAATTTCGATTCTTTAGCGAGTGATGCAGAATTTCGCTGTTCATTTGTGCTATATTATAGATAGAGATCAGAGATTCATCGAACGTGTATTAAACACATTTCCATGCATTATATCTTGTTTTATAATTTAAATAGATTTTTTCGAAACATTAGTTTTCGAGAAATTAATTTTCAACATCAGCTCGTAAGAAAATGGTCACCCTGTAATACGGCTTTGGTTTGCTGCGCTATAATATTAACTTGCCCTAACAATGTCGGCATTCTGCAATGTTAACTTGTTTTTAGGGAGTGCAGTGAAAAAGCAACGTGTTTTTTGCACGGATTTGAGTTCTAGTAATTTTGATAAACTACTGGAAAAGTAACTCAATCCAAAACAGCACCAATTACTCTCATATTTCTTGAAATAGAGGTAAGAATTGCCAGTCAGTCAGACTTCAACTAATTAGAGCTTCCCTACAATGTGAATCGAAAGGATATAAGTGGACTTTTCGAAGCCATGAGTAAGATGAGTGCAACATCCTAAACGTAAGTAGGTTGGTCGTCATTGAAAAGTATTTTTAAGTCATGATTTATAGCCATACGTTCTATACGCAAAAAAACAAAACAAAAAAAAATTTTACTGTATAATACTGGCAGTAGAGGTTCCAGTATTATACTGTAAAAACAAGCCTTTTTTTGCTGTGTACTATCTCTTGCTACTAAACGTATGAAAATTTCTTTTATTATTCATGCTGGTTTCCTACAAAATTTTGATTCTTTTACTTATACCCCTTTGTTTCTAGAAGCTTCATATTCCGTTTCATTATGTATTTATTTTGGTGATTTTTCCTGAATTTCTTTCAATTTTTTATTTGATTTGTTCACTGTCAATCCTTTATGTTTGTAAATGTCTGTCAGAGTTCAATACAAGTTAAAAATCTAATCTCTTTCTGAGGAGTAATTACAGCTCTTTAAAAGAAAAACCAGTGCACTTTTGTTTTGAAAATTCCTTACCACAAAGTCATAATTATAAAACTTAAACAAATACTGGTTGCAGCAACAAGTTATCCTGCATCTTGTCAGCACCATGCTAAAATAACGAACGTGAAAAATCGCGTTTTTCAAGTTCGTTTTTCAAGTTCGAATTTTGCAAATTAAAATTAAAATGACACCTTCGAACGATAGTCTTACATTTAAAGATGTCTATAAAAATTAAAAAATTCAAAATAACCAAACACGTCAGGTGGGAAAAAAATATTTTCAGTGTTTTGGCTCTCCTGAAAAGTGCCAATTTTCACATTCGTAATTTTTGCATGGTGCCGACGATATATATGTATGTGGTGGGTAGTACCAGGTACAGGGTATTCGTGGAATTGGCTGGTATATTACGTGATGTATTGTTCTATACAACTCAGTGAACAGGGATGTTATACAAGCATCTGCGAAAAGGAAATTACAAACTATTCAAATGCTTGATACATTTACGTCATATGACGTACGATGCTGCAATAAGCTAGAATACAGCAGTAGAGGATCGCTTACTAGAATACTTGGTCGGGGGGAGGGGGGGTCAGGGGTTCAAACTCGGAATTCGTAATAAAGGTTCTGTTGATGACCCGATCAAATGCATTTAGTTAACCCTTTTTGAAAGAAAAAACAATACGACTTAAATATATTATCATATGCGGTTTATATTGAAGGAATATGAGTTTATATTGAATTTATCCAAAATGCTAATAATTTTAATTCATAGTAATTATGTACAGTATTTTTCTGCCTAATTGAAACTAACTGTTAACCAGTGCATGATTTGTTGAAATACGTTAAAATGACTTTCTCGGTCGAAACTTGTGGTCAAAGCTAATTCACGATTTCATTCAACATTCAACAAGATATATTGTCTACAATACTGGTATGCATATTTAAGAAATTGCATTATGGAATAAGCATTCAATCTCTGTAGACAATTTGAAAACACCGAATATCTTAAGTTATTGATATTGAGTTGAAGGATTGTTTGTTTTTAGTGTTGTACATTATCCAACCTAAACGAAACTCAAACGTTTTGTAGCATATTCTACATACTTAAATATATATTCAATGTTTCATGCTTCCAAAATATCTGAGATGATTTGAATATATCATGTGCGTTGTTTGTAATAAGTGTTGATGTGACAATAAAGATCTTGGACATTTTGACTTGTTTATTCTGTCTTTTTAAAGAAACTCAAACAACGAGAACATTTTACACTCAGGAGTATTTACTTCGAATTTAGCAATTTTATAATGTAAGCTTCAAATTTTGATATTAATTTACATCATCTTAGGGGCATTAATTTTAATTACTGATGCTCCCAAAGACAAGCATAATTAGTTACAAGTAAAGTTTTACTAAAATACGAGGGATGTCCAAAAAAGAACCCGACCTTATTTTTTGTATGAAAATCGGACAGACATAAAACAAGAGCGCTTGCCAACTTTGACCCTTTCTGCGCATGCATGAATTTTTCACGTATGTCAATAGCGCCAGTCACTCGCAAACAGAGTTTGACTCGTGTAAAGTGCAGTGTCTTCGTCGGTGTTATTTAATTTCATGAAAGAATGACGGAACGACTGGAACTGAGCTCATGTATGTAATTTCGCCAGAAACTGGGGAGTACAGCATTCGAACGATGCAGATGACTCTCGGTTAAAATTTTTCAGCAACTGATTTCGATGCGTTTTACGAAAAACCATTTTGCTCAAAATTTGAAAATTCCGACGAGGGCTCTCCACTTTACGTCAGTTAAACTCTGTTTGTAAGCTACTAACGCTACTGACAGTCGGTGAAAAATTCACGTATGCTCAGGCAGTTTCATAGTTAGTTCACACAAGATAGTTGGATTATATTTATCTAGGTTTTATACACACACAAAAAAAGTTGGATACTTTTTGGACAGTCCCCGTAACAAAATTTCATTTTCAGATAGTGATAAAATGAAGTTATATATTTTGTTAAGACAAATAACAGTCCAAATGAAAAAAAAAAAAGACTCACATCGCAACATATGTAGCTTATTTGCCTTTAATTTTTGATGCATTCTAAGGAATGTCTTTTGTGAGGAACACGTCCAGAGTTAAAATACAAATGTACAATTTTACCTGCATCTTTGACTTCCTGTCCAATTTATAATAAACTCAAAAGCAATCATGTCTAAATTATAATACTGTCATCATGTTGTACTTAAAGGATGAAAAAAGATTTAGGAGAGAACGTCTTTTGAACATTTTTTAATGGAAAATTTGATATACGATGAAACAGAAATGGTAACAGGTAATGATTCAATTTCGATAAAAATTGCTCCAAAGAGGGCTGATTTTCAGCATAGTTTACACGACTTATGTTCAGCATATTTTAAGGAACAATGTGAGATGATTTAAATTTAAACATTCTTAGAAACGATTTCCTTAACAACGGAAAAGTGTAAAGGAGCAAACAGGATGTTAAAAAAAATCGAATTTACCAAGGATTCTGTTAACCTGAGTCTTACCTTTGTATGACTTTAATTACCTGCTACATTAATTGAGAATCGAGGAAGCATTTCTTCTATTTCTGCAATTTTGGTGGTGGAAACATACCAGCACATTTAAATTATTGGTAGTAGTTGGAAAAACTTTTTTTTTTGCGTGTATGATGGAATCAGTTTGGAATATCCAAGTTACATGGAATTGGAATAATAACTTCCATTTAAGCAGGCCTTTATTTCAATAAAAAATTAAACTCCAACTGTATTTTTCGTGGCGAATTCATATGCTACTTATTAATTATTTCTGACATTTTAAGTTTGCTTTTGTTAGTACTGAGACAGTTTATAAATCATTAAGAGACATTCCGATAATAGATAAATTCATTTTTTTTTGCTATTAAATGTAACTTGTCAAAAATATCCTTTTTTTTTTTCAACTTGTCCTAATTCCTACATCTAATAAAAGAGCTATTGAGCATCAATGAATTGTTAAAAATAAATAAATAATAATTAAAAGAAAACACAGTATTGCACTACCGTAAAATGGGGTGTATAGGAACAGCGGGGTCAATCGGAACAAAACTTCCCGACCGTACAAAGAAATTTTTCATAAATATACTATTGGGTATTTTTCGCCATGATTTTTTTTTTTAGAAAGGTAAGATCATAGGAAGTAGGAAAAAATTACTTTTGTCAATCTGGCAACGTTAGTGGCTTCTAAGGAGGGGTGCACGCGGAATGCTAGAAAACATCACATTTTTATAGACTGCAAAACTTCATATGCCAGAACAAACCTTCTTATATTTAAATACTAAGAGTGGTATGTTTTAATTATGCATGTATCTGAACAACAGAATACCACATTAGAATTTACATTTTTTATAAATTGTGTCAAAAAAATGAAAAATTCTGAAAAATAACATAAGGAAAAAAATTGCGGGGTGAATCGGAACACTTAGTTCTGTTGTTCCAATTCAAATTTATTTGAAGGAAGCTGTTTGAAAAATCAAGATTTCAACCCCAATTCTTCTAATCAAGGTAAGGACAAGTATTGATTACTGTTTATCCCTTCTTGTGAGCAACTAGATCTTAGAATGACAGAATGTTGTAGATTTCAAATGATTTTTTCTCCAGGTAACTTCTTTTTACTTAAAATACGAGGGGAAAATTCACATAGACTTTATGTTGTAAAAGTTCAACACACAGACAGTGATGAATAAAGCGAAAAAATATTTCAGGACAATTCCCGAAATCCAGAGATATGAAGAAACTAAAGAAAAGGCATTGTTCATCCCAGGAGATGTTATGAAAAAACTTAAGCCAAGTCACAATTGCTAATTTAAGGACAAGTACATATTTGTGGACGACAGGAGTGACTTCCATTCATGTTAAATCTTTGTATTTCAATTCAAAAGCGTTTCTCAAAACTACTTTTCATTTTTCATAAGTTCAAAATTATTTTGAATTTTGACAAATTATAAGCGTTTACTGGTATTGAAATTATACATTTATTTGACGGTAATTATCTGTTCTTATTCTCCCTCATCAATATTACCCATGTTTGTGAGACCTATTACAGGTTAAATTGAAAAAAAAAATAAAAATTTTAACATGTGTTCCGATTGACCCCGATCATCGGGGTGATTCGGAACACCCATAATTTCCTATATATTTTAATAATAATTATTCAAAATGTTTTGTCTTTGCTAGAAATATCAAAAATAAAGCAAGATCGAAGTTTTTACCCAAAAAATCAAATTAAAAAAATCTTTTAACTGCTTTTTTTTACAATCAAAGCTGAAAAGTGTTCCGATTCACCCCATTTTACGGTACTCTCAAATTTTTTCGAATATTCAAATAATATTTACTGTATTGCTAAGTTTTTGGGGACGTCATAATAAATTTCTGTAAACTTCTGTCAGAGTACCGCTGGACTGGTTTCCTCCAATTATTTAAGTCTGTAATCTTCAAAGTGGGTGTTACGGCATCCAGCATTGCAGGGAAGCTAGAGGTGTCATCAAGTGTCCATGGTTTCAATCAGGGTTGCCAGATTTAAGAACTGTAAATACGGGACAGGCTCTGGGGGGGGGGGAGGAATTGAGAGATGAAGTCTAAAGGTTGAATTTTGCTCCCTTGACTTTAATATTAAAGGTTTCTCACAAATATAAATGAAGAAAAAAATACACAATGAACATATGAACAAAAAACTTCATTTTCTACCATTGCATAGTTATTTTTCGTCCTGAATATTAGTGTGAAAAGGTTTAAAACTAATTATTGTGAAAATTCGTAATTCCCTGTTATAAACCCCTTTTTTCCTGACACAGTCCTGTCATTTCAAATTTTGCCGGGGAGGGGGGCAAAAGGTAAATTATACCAAAAAAAAAAGCAAAAGCCTAGCCCACCTTATATGTAAAAACATTAATGTAACAAAACCAGGGGGGAAACAATTGATCATCTGTCCTGATGTCCCAAATGATGGGCCTATCTTGGCGTGAAAGATGTAATAGTCGCTTCTACTGATGACTAATGTTTAGTATGTACTTTTTCAAAAAGCTGGACGTACCGATTGAGAAATTTGAATGCAAAATCATTTTTATGAGTCAAAAACAAAAATTTTTATTACAATTGAGTAGACATAGAATTAAACCTCACTACTTGAACTCACTGTAAGAAGTGAACCTAAAACAAATTTTAAAAAATCAATATTCAATATCTTTTGGGGAAAACTGTGCAGTTTTTTCAATATTATAACATAATAATTACTCTTATATAATGTCGAAAAATTCATTTTTTACTTCATTTTGCTACTTGATTTTACTGCTACAATAATTCTTTCTAAGTTTTGATGGTCTTTAGGTTGCTATAAAGCTCACTGTAATTTATATTTCTGTTGCTCATTGTAAAAATTATGTATCTTCATGTTTTTAAAACGCGTATTTGTTTGCTAAAAAGAATAACATTTAGTTACATCTTTAAGTATAAAAGCGAAGCGAGGCTAATTTCAAAAGATTGAAATTGTTTGATTCAAAAACTCTAGTGACTAATAGTAGCTGAACACATATTTCTTTCTTTATTGAAAAATTGAGAAAATATTTGTATATAATAGGGCATAGTAAAATCATTTACAAAGGAGATACACCACTTTTACAACGAACGTTTGTTGAATTGATTGTCACAATTTCTACTCTTAATGATTAGAACACTAACATTACTTCAGAACAGGAAAGTATTATAATTCAATCAATTTTCTTATCAATCTATTTCACATTTTTCGTTTTACTTCATTTTTTTCTGAAAATAATGCTTTGTTTTGTAAAATACTGCTTCTAGCCAGAATAGGGGACTTTAGCGGTCCCGTATCAAGGTTCCCCGGGACGCGGGACAATAAATCAAAAAACGGGATTGTCCCTTGAAATCTGGGACGTCTGGCAACCCTGGTTTCAATACATGCAGATGTAATAGAGATTGGGGTGTCGTGAGAAAATTTAAATTCCTTTTAAACTTCCGCGAATCGGGAAAGTTTCAGAATCAATGATTTAAGTAATTCGCAAAGCTGTACGAAGAAAATTAGAATCATGTCGACTAGCAGATGGCAGCACAGAATGATGCAATTACTCAAAATTATAAAATCGAAAATAAAATAGCAGGAAGAAAGAAAATCTTATTAATATCCATAAAGTGGCTTTGTTTCACATGTTGGCACTTTTTTTTGTTTTACCTTATTTGAAAAAAAATGTAAATGTCTCTGAATAATAATTGGAAGTTTTCAAAGCACAGGTCCTAATATTTTTAAGGGAATACATATCATATCATCTTTATATCAACTAATAATGGTCTTTTGCACAGGAGAGAATTTTGTTATCCATAGTTAATTTCGACTGAAATTGTTTTGAACTGCAAATTCGGTACAGTAGAGCATAAGACGCTTGTGAGATAGCAAACGCTATTTTGCCATACTGCATTCTAATTTCAGTTTCAAAAATGGGGGAAGGGTTGAGAATAAAACAAAGCAGAGGAAGCTTGAAATTAAATAGTGCATTAATAGTTTTTTTTTTGTGTTTTTCGAAATTTTAAAAAATATATTTTTGTTTAAGATTACTTATTAGACACTGAGTAGTACGCCAATAACGAAAAAGTAAAAATGATGACTAATAAATTACTTTAAATTTGCTATAAAAGAAATAAGAAGCAAACCCTATTTAAAAAAATATTTGAAGATTTGGTCGCTGTGCTGTCGGTATTCAGAACTAATTTTCCTGCTAAATCATAGATGGCAGCATACAACACGACTGCCTTTGCTCATCATTGTAGTTGTATTTTCTCAGCAACGATTGTCATAAACATGAGTCTGAGTTTTACCAAAAATAAACTCAAGAGTGTTGAAACTTGAAGAATACAAATAAGGTTGCCACTTTTCAAAATGCACAAATGTACACTTCAATTCATCAATGCACTTAATCATCTGGTTCAAGAGCACATTAGAGGAAAAAAAAATCCAGTTATTTATGTAAACCCATGTAAATATAATGTACAAACCGGTATAAAACATAACACGTTTTATATTAAACCCATATGAAACAATCACTAAGGTTTGAAAAATAATCTAAGCATCTATTCCGATCTCAATATTTTATTAATACATTTAAAATGAAAAAAAGTTGCAAAAGTACAAACTATGAAAGATATTAGTATAAAAGTAGGATATTGGCATGCCCGTCATTTTTGGGGTCCGGCTTTGAGAAATTAATGTATTTCCACACAAGTGGGCGTTGTGTTTGTTGTTTTCCTATGAAATTACATTGTGTTTTCACCCTTTGACCCCCTGGAAAAACTTGAAATGACAGGCCTGGATATTAGACTTAGCTTGAAAAATCTGATTTCGTGAGTCTCTATTTTCTGATTTTCAGGAGTCAGGAACAAGAGCGCATCTCTCCCTCAAAATTCACGAAGGACGCTCCCCCCCCCCCAAAAAAGAGAAAAACATTCCTCGAAACAATCCCCCTGAAAAATTTAATGGCACAGCCTGCTTTATTACCCCCTATAATGAACACCCCTGCGATTCCGATGGAAAAGGAATGCATGCGATGCACTGAAGTTGCTACGTATAATGACTAAGAATTTAAAAAATAGTTAAACAAATAAATAATTAAACAAGAAAGGCAATATTCTTCTTCAATTGTAATGCGATTAAGCATAATGTGGAGCGCGAAAGATTTGTTACTTGAGCTTTACATACAGTGAACTCTCCCTTATGCGCTGGCCCAAGGGACCAACAGAAAAATGCGCATAAGTGAGAGAGACGCATAAATGAACAAGCCTATTTAAAGGTCTAAAACGCATTATAAGTTCAAATGAGAGCAGGAATAAGAATCTTTCTACAGGAAAGGGGCATATTACTACGGTTTGGCAATTACTGTAACGTAACTACGATGATAAATAGAAAACTAAAATTGTAGCACACCTAATCACAAACTGTTCCCTTTAAAATTATCCACAATAGATGTATGTCCTCCTCCGAACTCGAGTTCATGTGGAAAAAAATGCCTTCCGTCAGCAATAAAGGTGAAAGATGAAAGAGGAAAATAAAGAAACATGATTATTTTTTTGAAAAAATGTATTGATTTTTTACATTTTACGAAAAATTCGGCGCATAAGTGAAATAAATATTTATCTTTTGAGCGACGCATAAACGAATGATATTACCATTATTGTGCTACGGAATGTGCTGGTACCATTGAAAATCGTCGTATAAGTGAACAAGGCGGATAAATGAGGCGGTGTATAAGTGAGAGTTCACTGTATATATTTACAACGCAAACTCCATATGCGTGTGTCTCTGAATAAACTTGGAAACTAATAAGCCAATTTCGTTGACATTTTTGTGTGAGTAATTTTTATGTGTTGTAGAAGATTTTATGTGTTGATTAGCCCAGGGAAGGTGAGGGTTATCGGAAAGAAAATCGATGAAGAGTTATTTTTGTATTCAAAATTTCATTTTAAGATCCAAAAATGGATATTTCTACTCAAAATAATAATAATAATAATACTAATAATAATAATGTTTCGACTTTAGTTTCTTTGGAAACATCGTTGAAGGGGGGGGGGATACGTTTTGGAGTATCCCCCCGTTTGGAGTATACGTTTGGAGTAAGTGTTTTAAGTCAAGGAAAATCAATTTTTAATTCGACTTTTGAGTCGTTGCCATTTTAGTTCAAATGTAAACAAATAAAAATCCTTCAATTATGTTCAGCTTTTCTGATCAATAAATTTTAAATTTGACATTTGAATTATCGCCAGTTTCACTCAAGTATGAAAAAAAATTCTTAAACTGTTCTCCTTGTGATTTCTTTCTTTAAATTTTTCTTTAACGTCTATTTATACATTTGTGTCGCGAAAAAAAGTTGACGAACATTTTTCTTTTTAATTTATATTTGAAATTTTCATTACTGTTATATTCAATCTAATCAAGATTAAAAAAATACTATTTAAACGCCATTTAAGAATAGTCAAAGTTGATGGGGATATCGCTGGACTGACGCCTTTTTCCAGTATGGAGTTTTGGGGAATATTGTTCTTATTCAAAAATGACTTGTTTGGTGTATTTTCAATCCTAATAAATGTCTTCTTTTTCCTTTATTTTTGTAGATCTACTGTTGATGCAATTTTAGAATTTTAGAGGTAAATATTTTTTATTGCAACAATGTTACTTTATTACTGCAATAATATCAGAGGTTTATTAACAACTAATTTTCTTATTCCAATAGAAATGATTTCTGTTTCGCTTTCACTATTTCGACCTTATCTTTATTATTTTTTGATACAAATTACTCGTTTAATTGGCGATAGTTTTCCAGTAACTAGTAGCTTGTACTGTGCTTTCCATCTGGTTGGTTCAAAAGCGCGGATAAATGTAAAATGAACAAAAATGCAATAAAAAATGTGGATATTTTGGACCGAATTCTGGAAAAAAGAAGAAACTGTTAAAGGGTTAAACATGCATTTTGAAAATAAGCCAAGTATGGAATCCCTTTCTAATTTGACCACTATTTTATGCTCGTGATGACAGATTCTGTCTTGTGGATAACAGCACTTTTTTTTTAACAATTATAAAACCTCTACGTAAACAAGTGGTTTACAAATGCGTAGAAGGAAAAACCTGGTGTCCTCCGTTAAATATTTCATTCACTGAAAAAACTTGTACTTTTTATCACCCCCCCCCCCAAAAAAAAAAGAAGAAGGTAATCAACGAAGAAGGTTATTTTATACTAAAGTAAGCTCAATGAAAAACTTTAACGTTCAACGTAGGAATAAGTTTATAACACCCACTGGAAAACCACATAACTGCAGAATTTTTTACGCCCTTCGATTTTCTCCAACTTTTTCAATGCCATTATAAAGCACTTAATAGCAAATTGCATAAGTGCGAAAATTCGCATTGTTCTAAAAGCAAGTTCAAACATTTAACGTGGGATTAGAGCCGGAAAAGTGAACAAGAGAATTTTAAAAAATCTTTAACAATACATTTTTTAAAACCGGAACATACTCCATCTCCAGCACAAAATAAATAAATAATAATGAAAAGAAAAAAAAAAAAACAGCACCGCATGACCTTTTGTCAAGTATTAAAGACTGCCGCTTTTCTGCTGTCCGTGCCAATCACTGTTTTTCTATTATCGTTATAAGCATATCTTATCTCAGTTTGCTATTCTACAATGATATTTTTTAAAGTCTTTCAGATTTTAGTTTTACTTTCTTATAAAAAACTTAATATAAATTTTTTATGTTTAGCTGAGAATCGGGGTGTAATTCTTCTAACTTTTACTTTTTAAGAATGGTTAATTTTTCACTCATTTTATTCCAAATCTGGTATAAAAACTGCAATTAATGTAAGTATGAATAGTTTCGAATTATAAAACCAAAACCAGGAAGAAATAAAATATTTGATTGTGTACTTTTCGCACAATACTTGCATGGCATTTTGAGTTTTTTAAAAACAAACATTTCAATAATTATTTTCTGTAGTGACAAATTAATATTTCTGAAACATATTTTCATTTAAAAGATAAAATTTTAGATGGGTTTCAAAAATTTTGAGTTTCTTTCTTTTATTCGGCATCTGTAGGATCACTCAAAAAAAAAAAAAAAAACTTATTGATAGAAGTTTCCAGAAATCTCTCTAAAATTATTTTACATCAAAATGTTTTGTCGCTGATTTTTTTTCTTTTTTTTCCATTTTAGAACTTTATCACTTATATATATAAAAAAAAATAAATAAAGTTCCTTTTATAATGGTAGTGCTATGTATTTAAAAGGTGAGTTTTTTTCATGCATTAAACTGTCGTCTTGAATAAAATGTTAATTTTGTTTCAGAAAATTATAGAACGAAAAAATACTCCCTTAGATTATCAGAAATGTGCAAATATAGAAAAGATGTCAAGACAAATTTGAAATAATTCTAAAATATGTTATGTAAAAATATTTTTT
>JAXGGA010021261.1:0-16891 GCA_038373865.1 Uloborus plumipes | reverse complement strand
TTTTTCTTCACATTACATCATCACAAATACTCTGCATACTTACTTTTGTGACTAAGTATATCTGTACCTGGGAGGTAAAGGGCACTATGCTACAAAAGAAAAGTTAGCCAGGAGATGAGTTTAAAATTTTTCTTTTGAGATTATTTGTGTTACTAAATTTTTAAGTGAAAATTTATCATTCAAAATCTTAATGGTTTTTTCCTCCGAAGTAATTTAGTGCTTAAATCTCAGTTTCAGAAAAGGAGGGGGCATAATGCTCTTTACCTCCCAGGTACAAAATCTTAAGATATTTAGCTTATTTAAAGAAAATTATCTTTGTTATTATTTTATTTATAATTTTTTCATTTTCTATTAACAGATCAAGAAATTTTCATCAACCTCCTTCAGAACACCTACTGTCCCACCACTTTACAATTGGCTTAAAACATTAAAGTCAGCTCTGGTCTCAAAGGTAAGTTTCAAGACTATAGCGTTACTGGGATGCTTTGAACTGGGGGTAGTCAGCCCTTTAGTACCTA
Organism: Uloborus plumipes; assembly: GCA_038373865.1. Taxonomy (NCBI): domain Eukaryota; kingdom Metazoa; phylum Arthropoda; class Arachnida; order Araneae; family Uloboridae; genus Uloborus; species Uloborus plumipes. The sequence continues at coordinate 16,373 of JAXGGA010021261.1, read as the reverse complement.
CTACTTACTGTTGTATCTATGTTAAAATTTTCTAAACACCCCCACCCATAACACATAAATGATAATCTATAAATTTGGGTATTCAGTTTAGTTTGTAAAACTGGGAACTACCCAGAAAAGCATTTAGGGGCAATTCGACATCAGATCAATTACCTTTGTAACTTCACCATTTCCGATTTTAACAAAATTGGTGTGAGGGATACATATGGCAATTTTAGTAATCCTGCCAAGTTTTAGCTTTTTATTAAAAAATTTGTATGAAATACAGGGCTGTAAAAAAACTACAACAAGTGTGAATAAGTTTTGAAAAGCGGTTTCATACAAATGACTGTAACATTACTCTTAATTATAGCAGAGCAGAAATTCAAAAACCATTGTAAAGCTAAAGAATAGAGCTTTCTATGGATATATTTCATGACTTTCTTTGGACAGGTTTTAGTTTCAAGGTCGTTCATCCTGACTTGTGACCTTGGAATCTCAAAACACATTCTTTTAGAATTCTGACACCAGTCTTCTACTACACCAAAACTTCGGCTGGAACTATAATGGTAAGGCACTGCAAAAAAAAAAAAAAAAGTCGGGTATTTTTGCATGTTTTGTCAGATGTTTTACATTATTTCCGTTCTGATATTGTTTTAAATTTTTTGGGGGTTTGTTATTTATGTAGAATGCAAATTTTGACAAATGGACATGTTGCTTAAATAAGAGCTAGAATGGCAAAAATTTTATTTGATGACTATAATCCTTGATTTGCAAGATTTGCTGCTAGTAGTAAATAAGTTTAAAAACTTAAAGAAATGTGTCCATTTGTCAAAATATGCAAACTTCATGAATAATACACCCAATGAATTGAAACAGTAACACTAGGACGGAAATAACGTTGAACATGTAAAAAAATGGTAAAAATTCCTTTTTTTTTTTTTTTTTGCAGGGGCTTACAAGTGCAATCCCAGCCTAAGTTTTGGCGCAGTTGAAGAGTATAGTCAGAGCTATAAAATATATATTTTTTTAAAGAAATTCTATAAGGACATGTTTTGAGATATTCAAGGTCAAACATCACAATGAACGACCTTGAAACTTAAACCTGTCGCTAAAAAGTCATCTAATATATCAATAGAAATCACTATTCTGTAGCTTTGCAATAGTTTTCGAATTTCTGTTTTGCTATAAATAGGAGCGAAGTTACAGACATTTGCATGTAACCACTTTTTGTATTTTTTTTTGCACGTTTTGCTGCTTTTTACAGCCCTGTATATAGTACAGTTTTAAAGTAAAAGTCTAAAAATTGGCAGGATTACTTATCTTGCCATATGTGTCCACACCAAATTTCATTTAAATTGGAAATGTAAGGTCAAAAAGATGATTGACCTGACATACAGAAATCCCTAAGGTAATACATGTAAACATTCCTGATTTTTTAAGTGCTTTGGCATTATGGTGCCAGCCAGCCTAAGTTTTGGTGTGGAGGAAGAATAGTGTTAGAGCTATAAAATGTATTTTTTTAAAGAAATTCTATGGGGACGTGTTTTGGGGTATTCAAGGTCAAAAGTCACAGTGAATGACTTTGAGACTTAAACCTATGGTAAGAAAATCATGTCATATATCAATAGAAAGCTCTATTCTTTAGCTTTACAATGGTATTTGAATTTATATTCTCCTATAATTAGGAGTGAAGTTAGTCATTTGCATGTTGCCACTTATCTTTTTTTTTTTTTTTTTTTTTTTTTTTTTTTTTTTTTTTTTGCACTTTTTGCTTTTTTTTACAACCTTGTATTTCTTACAATTTTTAAAATAAAAATCTAAAAATTGGCAGGAATACTTAGCCTGTCATGTGTGTCCCTCATACCAAAATTTGATAAAATCGGAAATGGTGATGTCAAAAACTTATTTTTATTTCTTGATTGATTTGACACATGGATTGATTTGACATGCCCATTGGCTCTCTTTGATGATGAAAATCAATGAGGGGAAGCTCTTCCCTGAAAATTTTTCAAAAACTGAAGCCCGTCAAAATGATGTAAATCTGTTTTTTCAAAACGGCTTCAGGTCATATTTGGTGAATGTGAGGAGAGAGAGGGAAAAGGGGTGAGACAGGGGGTCCCCTTATAACTTTTTTTCCAAATCTGAAGTGTTTAGAGTGCTATTTAAAAAATGTGTACCATCCATCTTTGGGTTATTTAAGGGGAAGGAAATTCGATTGATCTCTGCCCTACAATGTTTTCTAAAGTTAGAAGTCTGAAAATAAAGCCCTAACTTTAAGCTTTCTTTTGTGACGTGAAGAAAAAGTGGGGTTGAGTAATGTCCCCTTAATTTTTTGTAACAGAAGTCTTAAAAGTTTTTATGCTCTCTTTGGTGATACAAGAACTGTAAGCTTCTTTCAGTGTTATTAAACAAACTAAATCAATCATATTAATTTTTTTTTGTAGCAAATTAGCAGCCATAAAACATAAATTATGTTATTGCTGTGGATTTTAAAATACCTATAATTAATTTTGTTTAATTTATTGCAAAACTCTAGTTGCATCAAAGTAAAGAGAAAGAGTGAAAATCTAGAGATAAAGAATGAGCAACTAGGCTGTAAAAGAAAACGGAAAATTTTTAGTTGTTCTGGGAAAATGATTTTCTCTTACTCTGGCCACCTTAAATCGATGAGGAGACTGCTTTTTTTTCTCCTTTTTTTTTTTTTTGAAAACAAACTAACATTTAGGAAAAATATTCTCTATTGAAATAGAACAATATATTTTTTTATTTTTAGTTCACTTTATATTTCCATGAAATCTTGAGTAAGCAGACAACACCTATGGACATGAAGACTTTTTGTTCCAAAGCATCTGTTGACTATTTCTCGAGGTAAATATAATTTTATAGTTTATATTTTAAAATTTAGCATTTTTACATTGCATCTAATTTTAAAGTAAGTAAAAGAATAAATTTCTACCAGTGTAGAAAAACATTCCACGTGTAGTTATGATAGCAGAGTTTAAGGTATGATTCTTAAGTCCAGTTTTCCTCTCTGGTCCTCAAGGGAACTCCTGAAGCAATCTTCTAATGCTTCAAAATCAATGTCTATGGGCAGGAGCGCCCCGAGCTTAAATTTTGGGGGGGGGGGGGGGGGGATTCTTAATTTGCGGAATGAACTTTCGAAATGTGCCGATTGATAAAATGCGATCATACGCACATACCCTATACTGTTACTCTTTGTGCGTAAAGGCAATAGATAGCACTTTTAACAAATGAAAAACAAATACAGTAACCCCTCGTTACATCGCTCTTTTCGGGGGACAAGAAAAAAGCGCGATATATCCGAAAGCGCGATATAACCCAGGTCATAAAAAATAGTTTTCTATCCAGCATGCAAGTAAATTATACATGCACATACATAAAAATTCATTTATTCGAACATTAGATTTTCTTTTTCAGTCAAAATTAACAAAAAAATATAACTTACCGCAGTTGTTGTTACAATGTGTCGGTCTTAAAAAATATGTATACAGACATACAATTAACCTATTGTTTTGGTGAAATAAGAATCCATAGTCGTTTGCCGGGATTTATCCTTCAACACTTGTCTCCCAGGTGCAATTAAAGAGCGGAAATGAATTAACTGCATTGCAGTTATGTGATCAGAGTTTGATTGTTCAAATACATATTTTCTCAAAAATGGTTTTGAACTAAAAGTTTTTTTTGGGGGGGGAGACAAAAGAAAAGAGCAATATATCCGAGCGAGCAATATAACGAAGGGCTACTGTATTTTCAATCTTTCCTTCAGATGATTGAAAATCATTTGAATTTCGATAAATAACAAGGGGGCAGTAGCGGTACATAGATTACGGTGGGCCCTCCCCTACAAGATTTTAAGTGCACCCCCTCCCTATTAAATCATGAAAAATATTTATCCCATGTAACTGTTAGTGCTATTTTCCTGGATGAAGCGCCATTAACGTTTTAACTGTAAAGTAAATCCATCTATTACATTGAACGCAAATTAACTTTTCCGGAGATAGATTCGGGTTTGACAAAGAGATGAAGCTGAAAAAAACTTCTACTGAGATATTTCAGGTATAACAGTACGGCACACTCAACAAAAAATTGCCACGAGCCATACTTGGGCGTGGTATTTTGGAACATAGTGCTGTGCTAGAGATATCACAAAATATACTGCATCCCTAAACTTGTCTAATTGTCAGTCCGAATGTGCCGAATGAGGAAAATTTTTGGGAGGTCCGGGAGACTTCCCTTCGGTTTGCTCCTGTCTATGGGCAAGATCTCTCCAATTGCTTATTCTCTTCTAAATTTTCTGAGCCTTTTTTTTTTCGTAATCTTCTTCACAGATAAACAAATGTTGCTTATTAGGTACTAACCATTTGCATTTTCACTCTGAGTAAAGACTTAAAATAAAGATGAGAATGTTTAAGTGATATAAATAGCCCTATCGTTTAGGGGGTCCATTGCCTCCTGGCTTTTGTAAATGAGTATGAGGTTTGCTGTTTATTGGTATAATTTTTTTTTGAACATAAACCCTTTGCCCCCCTCCCCTCCAGGAAAATTTGAATTTTAAGCTTTGGGATAAGCTCTACAGAAATTGAATCAAAAATAAGGAAGAACAGTTTTGAAAAATTTCCAGACAGAGCTTTTGTAGCATCCCAGTTTCCATAACATTATCGAAAATAATCAAAAATTGCGTTTTAAGAAATATCCGCCTAGAAACCACCAAACCCCTCCTCTCTCAAGATAGCCCGAAGCTGACTAGAGTTCAGAAAAAAAAAATTATCTTGGAATGCCTCATCTGTCCTCTGTCATTACCAAGCATAGCCAAAACCTGTGTTGCCGAGAAATTGGCAGCGAAGGCTGCTGGAACCTCTGCTGTCACTCTTTTCTTTCTTTTTAAAAAATATTTATTACTGATATTTTTATTATTAGAACATAATAAATAAATTGGAAGAAAGATGAAAAGATGAAGAAAGGACGTTAAGTATTACTAAAATTTGAGAAATTATGTAGATGGATGACACATTAAATCTTTGCACGCGGGCGGCCAACACCCTAAAATCGGCCCTGCTTTTCCTTAGTGTTAACCCTGTTCCTTAAATATTATACTATGCAATGTTCATTTACATATGGGTCATTTTCACCATATGCTTACATTTCAGAATTTTTAAGTAATTTTTTTAACTTGTTATTTTTTTTAGAATCACTAACAGATGTTTTGTCACATATTTTAGGTGTGCAAAAAAGTAATTGGTTGTACACTTTGATGCATAATTAAGTATTCAAATGCTGTTGTAAAACTTTCAAGTTGCAAGGAAAATTGTCGTCCGTTACCATACAAAATCAATATGAAATCTCACTTTTACACTACATCACAGCGCCTAGAACCAACTTCATTCAAAATTATTTGTGTCCTTGAAGCTTAAAAAGATAAATTCGATTATTAAATTTATTGACCAAAAGCTGTATGGTAACGGACTTGACATTTGGTAACGGATTCGACCAGTAATGGACTTGACATTTCAACCAAAATGTCAAATTTCTGGCTAGGTTGTCAAATTTAAAAATTGAACAACAATATACATTTTCTTAGAGTTGTATAATAAGCAATATTTCGGGGTAAAAGTTGAGAAAAAATAAAAATTAATACTAAAATCTTTGGTAACAGACTTGACAAAGAATAAAAATACGCACCTGGAAGAAATCTTGTGCGAAACGCCACAGCAATACTTCTCAACTCAGGAAAACAAAATGATACGAAATAGTTACGTCACTAGTTTGTTAAGTTAACTGAATACATGTTACCATCTTTTGACTGCAATAAATACCTTTTTTAGTTAAAATAATCTTAGCGTAACGGACTTGACAAGAACTGCCGGACAAAATATATTCATACATTTCTGAATGAAAAAAAAATTACTGTTGTCAATATTCATTATGAATATCATATTCTAACAGACAATATATAAAAATAATTTCTTGTATATAGTTTTTTTATACAATTAAGTAAATAAAAAAACAGTTGAACTTGCAAAAATTGGAAATGGACAAGTGTTTCTGCCTTGATTCTCATTCTTAAAGACTTATAGAAAAATAAATAAATAAATTTCAATAATTTTTTGAGTGATAGAATTATTTTTTGGGTATTTCTTGCAGAAAATAATTGTTCGCACTGAATTTAAAATATAAGTTTTGCTTCAAAATCGCCTTATTAACCTCCTGACAGCAAATGTAAGCAAATTTTGAAAATGACCCATATATCTTGTGAAATGCTCAGGTTTTGTTTATTTCCTTAGAATAGTAACTTTTCAGAAGAAATATGATGCTTCATGCATTGCCATTGTTTTGGACACAAATGGATTAGATGACTATAGAGGCCATGGATATAATTGCCCAGAAAAACATTATGAATCACCTAAAGGATTGGATTCTTTTCCTCCAATTATATCATATCCATCAGTAAGTACATGCATATCATTCTTCTCCATTCTTGTGACATCAGGGAAAGCGGTGCTAGAATATTTTCCAAAATTGAAGTCTTAAACACCTGAAAAGTTACACCATATTTGGTACTGTTAAGGGGCACTGCAGCTTTTCAAAATTAACACTAAAAAATGAAATTTTTTATGTTTTAAGGTGTTTAGATGTACTAACAAATTAGGTAAGATGAGAAATAATTTCAAAAAAAAAATTATTAAAGTTTGGTGTTAGAGATTTTTCTCCATTTTGGTTTAAGCTACACAATAAAAGAGTTCAGGCCAAGGAGACAGTTTCACATTTTAAAAACTTTCAGGAACAACAAAATACTACTTTAAAGATTCATCTTCAAACATTTCATGCTTATGTTTAATATTCTTTTAGCATTTGCCTCTATGAAAACAATTTCAATACTATTTTAATCAAATATGATGTTACTGAAATAATTATTTGTTATGTATAGGTGCTATCCCATTCATGCTCCGGATTTTTAATGAAAATTCAAATACTACAATTGTTTCATTAGTTTTTGAAACTTAATATTTTCGAAATTATTGCACGTACAACGAGGATTAGTGAAAACAACCACAAACACATCAAGATTTGAATTTGTGTCAACCAGATGGTAGGAGTGCATTATTTTTAATATAGTGACAAAACAAGAAAAGTGTTTTCTTTGTGTGTTGCAATATGTGTTATGTTCATCTATTCTTGCAATGTTTTAAGGTTAAATTAATGACCCTCTTCATGTATGTTTAAAACCAAAATATAGAAGAACTCGAGGGTAGCATCCATGCAGCAGTGATTATTTTAAGAGTATGACACTAGATGTTATCATGATGTAACACAACACACAAGCAAAACCGAGCTTTTCTTGTTTTGTCGCCATTCAAAAAATACTGCACTCTTATTGCTATCTCAATTACAAATCTTGATGAGTTTGTGGTTATTTGCATACATTTCTTATGTAATACTTTTGGATTGATAGTATTTCAAAAATTAATGAATTTTTTGTAAGAACCCTGTGTTTGATTCTAATAAGAATACAACCTGTCTTGTGACACAAGTTTCTAAAAAGCCATTGAATTTTTGAGAAACTGTATTGTCTTGTTCTCACACAGAATGAAAGAATCTATTTTTCTCTCCTCACAGCTCAGTTTTTATACTTAATTTCAGAAATAATTGCACTCAAGAACAGATATTTGTTCTTCAAGTAATAAAAAAAAGAATATTTAAATAACAATTTTTTAAACATTAAGAATTTCAAAAAAGAAAGTTTATAATTATTTTTGGGGGGGGGGAATTTTACAAGTAAATTTAAAGTTTTGTCTGTGTAGAAATAAAAGCAAAATTAAATATTTACCCTGCTAATGTATTACTGAGGAGCAATTAAAGTTGTATAAAATCTGGACTGGCATAGTTTTTATAAAATGTCCTCATAAGTTGTTAATTAAAAATTTGTCTTTATTGAAATGAAAGTGCCCCCCCCCCCCCCTCTCTCACTAAACCAATGTAAACAAGACTGGATAAACAAATTTAGTAAAATTCTACTATGCAATTTTATTTATCAGAATAGCTGGCATTTTGATTCACAAAAGCGTCAATTTATTGATAAAATTTCAAGATTAAAGACAGCTTCCAAAGTAGCTTTTAGCAATAAAACTCATATTTTCTCATAGCACCAAGCAAACTTGTGTGTAATTCTAAAAAGTTTTGGCAAAATTTAAGAAATGAAAATACAGAGCTCATACATTTAAGATACACATCTCCCTACTTACACGGGTTCTTGTTTAACCAAAAATTAATTTTTGTTGCACAACTTTGTGAACATTTTTATTGAATAAGCCACACTTAAGGATAGATTGCAACCCCAAAGGAAGTATACCATTTGCGTACCTGTCAACTTTTACTCTATATAATCTATGTATTTTAACTTATTAGATTTTTAATGTAATAAGAAGTAAATGTTATATAAAGTTTAATGTAATTACATTTTTAATGTAATAAGAGCTAAAACATGTAAAAGTTAGCAGGTATAGTACAGCTGGTAGGTATACTTCCTTTAAGGTTGCAATCTATCCTCAAGCTGTTGACAGAATAATGTTCATACAAAATTATTCGACCAAAATGTATATTTGCTTGAACAAGTACCTTTGTCAAATTTGCAGTGAGAATGTATCTTAACTATTTGAGGTCTACCCTATGCCTGTTTTCAATTCATAAATTTTGGTAAAAGTATCGACAAATTAACGCATAAAATTTTTAAAAATTGATTTCCATGTTTGAAGGGAAGTTTTTGGATCTTCAGCAGGAAGGAAACTGCCGCACAAACTAATTAAAACTAGGGAATCTCGAATATTTTGGCAGAAATCCTGCCATTTTAGCCATTACACAAATGATAATTATTAATTGCAATCTGATCAGTTTTGCTTGAAATTCATGAAAATCTTAACTTCTAAACCTTCCGAGTGTGTTTGACATGCTTTGTTTTGGTTTTACCTAACTATTAAAACATTATTTACTGGATTATCAATTGAATTCTTGCCATCAGAAAGAAAAATATAAATTGAAACATAGGATCAAGCTCTAAGTTAGAATTTTGTTGAAGTTTTAAAGGGGGGGGGGAATATTTGCTAAATTTATTTTGGCATTTTTTGTATTTATTTTAAAAGGATCTATACAAGCTCTTAGCATATTGCCCAACAGTTGCTGTTTAATAGGTCTATACAAAAAAGCCAACAAGTACATAAAATTTTATACATTAAATTACTAAGCACTGAAACCATTTTTATTTTAATAACCTATTGCCTTTTGTTTTAGAATTGTTTTACACAAGAAAAACACTTGTCACATTGGCCAAGCGTAGTAATGATCATGAATAATAAAGAACAAGAAATAAGAAACACCGACACAGCAGTATTGTTTTATGATACGGTAAGTATCTTTTCATTTTGATTTAAAGTTATTGTCTTATGAGGAAGTTGTTACATGTATAATGCTGGTGGTTTTTTTTTTTTACTCTACATTAAAATTTTTTGAGTTCAGAAAGTTAAAAAAAAATTGCACATGGTTTTAGTCCTTTAGCCACCACAATTTAAAGCAATTGAAACTCTATTCCTAAATTTTGCAACTAGAACTTTTATAGATTTAATAATCCATGTATGAGATAAATTGTCTTGTTCTTTATTTGCTTTAATTAATAAGCATATAATTTTTTTAAGTTTGAAGTTGCATCTTTTTCAAAAAAAAAAAAAAAAAAAACAAGGAAGCTTTTGTGCAACCTTCCTTAACTGAGTTCTAGCTACGTGGTTGAAAGAGTTATTCACAAAGTATTTAATTTGAGAGAGAGAAAAAAAAAAAAGTTTTAAAATTCAGATTTTGAACTGATTTTGAAACCAAATGCCTCATGTATAAATATTAATGATGTCTCAGAAAGAAAAAAAAAAGTCATGTGATAAGTTGAGCTTATATTTTAACAATTATACGAAAGTTAAAACTGAAAATGTACTTATTTTTGTTTTTTCCTTTTTCTAGAGAATGAATGCAACTTATTTCATGTCAAAAATTGAATGCAGAATGACTTTAGTAGTAATTTTTGAGATCAAGAAAACAGAAAGAGACACACACATTCATCGTTTCATGCATTCGCTTTGTTCTCAGCTCAGAGGCAATAAAATATTCGCAAGTTTGAAGCCTGGATCAAAATAATTCATTAGAAACAAAAAGGCAACTCAAATGAAACATACAGCTTTGTAGTGTTTTCAACAAAAATATTTTATGCGATTCAAATTTATTTATGCATTCTGTTCATATAAAGTTATGCATAAATTGTACTTATTCAAGTTGTATTGTGATATGTAAATATAAATTTTAATAAAACTTATTTATTTTAATTTGTACTTAAATTTCTTCTTTTTACAGAAACTATTGTGTATTTTATTTCACTCTCATTTTATTATTTATCTTCTGCATTTATTTAATACTCAAAACTGTACATTCAATTTCTTATACTTTGTTGTTACACAATATTTTTGCTCCTTTGGTGATGCATTAATATAAAAGTTAAATCATTTGTATGGTGTTGTAAATAAATAGTATGTTTTTCGGGGCTGTATTGTACTTAAAATTACAATGTTATAAAACTACTGAAGTTTAAATAAGTTAAGATTTGTTAAATGGTGCATGTATTGGACAGAAATTTGGCAATCCGAAGTTTGACAGGGCCCAAAATTCAGATTTTACTCTTATGAAGGTTAAAAAAAAAAAAAAAACTGCAGTTCTTGGGCTTGAAAAAAAAATGATTTTAAAAAGACCTAAGTTTGCCTTATCTTATACGTGGTATGAAGCATTCCTTGTATTAGGTAAATGAAAGAAGTTTTGGGGAAAAAATGGGAACATTTCACCATATTTTTTTTTTTTTTGGGGGGGGGGGGGTGTTAAAGCAAAATAAAAATATTTAAAAAATGATAGTGTATGCATTTTTCATACTCGTGTATATAAAGATTGCATTTGTTGGGATTGTTTTACAACTGGGATTTTTTCTGAAATTCTAATCACCCGAAAAATTCCCTTTATAGAGCATTCATTGTGCTGATAAAAATTCAGGATATTTAATTTATTAGGGAGTTTGAAAATCTCGCAAATGAATTGGGAGAGTTGACAATGTAACTGTCCCCTCCCCCTCAAAAAAAATCAAGTTTCAACATATCATCGCAGTAACGCTGAAAAAAATACGACTTAACGCATATTTTTTTCAACTGCAGGATTTTTAACATTTTCATCTTAAAATGCCAATAAGTATTTAAAATAATGAAATTTCCAGTTTGGAAACCAATATTTAACTTTTTAACACGGGTGATAAAGAACTTAAAATTGTTTTAAACAGGATTCTTGGTCTACAAGCTAGAAAAATAACAAAATCAATTGTATGTTTCAAGTAATATTTCTTCTGCTAAATTTGCACAGGAGACTTAGGCAGGAATTCAAATGAAACACGGACGATCGCAACTCACCAATGCAATCGCAAACTCCCAAATTTGGATTCAATGGAAACGTTACAAATGCTACGATATGTAATTCGACGTCAAGTAGCGATTGCAATTTTGGTCTATTGCGATCGCCTCGAAGCAATTGCAATGGTGTTTCACTTGAATTGGGCCCTAAGATAGTCACTCCATGAGTTATGAAACTTAGAGAGCTTGTCATTTTTCAGCAATGAAACTTGATTGCCATCCAATTTCATAACATCTATAGCACTTAGCATTATGAAACATACTGCTCGATGAGAAAAGATGGCATCAATTGTTGGCAACTGGAGCAGACAACTGATCCAAAAAAATGCATATTGCAAAGTAGAAAAATGTTTAAAGAAATAGGAGAGTTTTTCTTCAGCAGGGGAGGGGGGGTGAAAAAACAGATCGCCAAGTTTCTCTCCTTAAGAGTCAAAACTCGATGTGGAGATGAAATATTTGAATTAAAATTTTTAAAAAATGAACGCAATGGGGAAAGAGCTAGCTGCAGGGCCGCGCCAAACCCGATTGGCGCCCTCGTGCAAATGTCTTCTGAGCGCCTTATGCAGTAGTGTTTTATAGACAAGTATAATTTAGAAAAAAAAAAAGTTTCGCGTATAATTTGTTTTTAAAGGAAAAGAAAAAAAGCGTAAACAACTAGTGTTTTATCAAACTGAAATACATTTATTGAAACATACTTTTTTTGATTTAAAAATATGGTACTGAAAGAAAAAATAACAATACATAATATGTACAAATAATGTATACAATATATATTAATTTGAAAATATGGAACTTAAAACGTGCGTGATCGTAAATTAGGTAGCATATATACTTAATTAAATGTTCAATGTATATTAGAATATCACATTTTTACATTTTCACGCAATCGCATTCAATCCAACTACAAAGCATACAACATGCCCCTAAAAAGTCCTTCCAAATGTCGAAAAACTCCTTCACACTTAACATTATATTTTCATTCTTTTCAAAATGATTATTCCCAATTTTTGATCTATTTTTAAAGCAGTAGGTTTTGTTAAATATCCCGAAACATTTATTTTGTTATAAGCGTTAGAATATGAGGAATATTAAATTTTAGAAGCTCAAACTAAAAAAAGTAGTTTTTTCAATAGTTGAATTTAAAAAAGTACATGACTAAAATTTCGTTTGTATCAAATTCAAATCGTTCATTTAACGCAGTCAACGAATAAATAGTCCAACAAACAGTTATACTGTACTCTCAAAGATCGCTTTGCCTGATGATCTTTTTCTTAGAGTCTTATTTCGACGTGTATTTATTAATTATTTATTTTTTATAAGGAAAACATGCAATGGGTGTGAAACTAGATCTGTGAATTCTTTTAGCATAGAAAAAGTTCTAAATAAAAAAAATACGTCTTTTTTTATCTAACTATTTTTATTTATTTTGGGATATGAAAAATGCGTTAAAATCAGCACATAGACAGGCCCGTTGTTTTAAAGTTGTCCTGTAAAGAATCAAAGGGTGCAAATTTTATCGATAAACAACAAAAATCATGCCAACTTTTCGTTAATGCATTCATTTCTTAAAGCCCCCCCCCCCCCCCCCCCACGACGGGCCTGGTTTCGAGAATTGCAGCCAGCTCTCAATCATTTCAAACGAATATTCTATCTCAAATAACACTCCTTTATTACCGTGTCCCAAATAGACTTCATCATTTTACCGTAAATAAATAATTACAAAATTAAAAAAGTGTGAAGCTGGCTAAAAGTCAATAATAATAACAATAATAATAATAAGTTTTAAAAAATCTGCACGTGCGTGAGAACACACACCTGACTTTCTTTCTGCAAATAACTCAAAATATTGGGGGTAAAAACAAAACGACGTTTTTGACATGAGTTATACGAAACCTAGTGTCAAGTGTTTTAACACCATTGAAAATAATGCGACTATTCTGTTGTGGCCAATCTGGATAGAATAATAATTCAGAAACATAAACATTTGTAAGCTGAAATGTAAAAATCTTAACATTGAAAATAAAATATTAATAACATTTAACAATTTCAGTGATTAAAAATATCGTTAAACATTTAACTAAAAAATATAAGAATAGCTCTGAATTTTAACTACTGCGAAAAAAACCAAACTACTACTCGTCAAATACTACTCATAAAAAGTTTTCAGATTCACTTAAATTCCTATCGAGCATCACGTACGGTGTTTCGAGTAGCCGAAAATCATAGTATGACAAATATTTAATTTGGAATACCCTGTACATTTTTGCTTCATATCTCAAAGTTATCTCGAGTTCAATAGCTCCTTTAATACACCATTGTGTTTTGGAAAAAGAAATATAGTTAAAGCAGCTCTAAATATCTCTCGAATTTGCATTTGATAAATAATTAATCACACTTTTTTGTCTGACTAAATATGACAACAGGGCACTGATTATATTTCTGAATTGAAGTATAAAGTGGAGGATATTCCCCTTAAAATCGGAAACTGAAATCTTTCCCGGAAAACCAATAAAATCCGGATTACTAAAAAGGCAAATTTGATGTGAAATACAAATGCATTGTTCAAAAGTCTTTTTTTTTAAGCAAAAACACTAGTGATTGAAGCTAAGAGGAGATAATCGTGTAATTATGGTCAAATTGTTACTTTTTGAAGCTTAAAAGTTTACCTAAACTGTTGTCTATAATATGTAAATATTGCACAGTAAATAACATGCAAATATGCTTACCGTATTTTTTTTATGTAACATAAGCAGTCGAATCACCACGAACAGTTGTTGAAATACTAAAATACATTGCACTAGAAAAATCCTATGTACACGTACAGTATTGATTCAACGGAAGGAAGAAACATATTGAAGAGCAAAAGATTTGCTTCGACTCTTTTGCGCTTATAACCATATAGACATGCTGAAATAGCTTATACGGCGCCTCATTCGGAAGAAAAGTGCTGATGTATGTATTAACATCTAGTGTTTCCAGTGTAAAAGATTAAGCTTTTGAATAGCTTGTTTAGACACCCAACAAGGCAATAATTTTTCCTTTATGGATAGGCAGCGAGACGGATTGCTTGTCTCATTGACCAATATAATTTCATCGCCAGAGTTCGTTTTACTGAAAAGTCAAATTTTAATTTTTTATTTGGATTTTTTTTCTTCTGTTTGGAGCTTTTTTGGTCGGCAGAGCTCGGCGCCTTTTAGGCTCTGGCGCCCCCGTGCGCCGCACGCCTTTGCACATTGGCACGGCGCGGCCCTGGCTAGCTGGGAGGAAACTTCTGAAGCATGTGGCGGTAAATTAGATGTTATAACTTAATAGAAGAAGGGTAAAAGCCTGGGCTCCACATCACCGGAGAACGGAAAAGGCAATTGGAGGCGGAATTTCCGCTGAACAGGCGGTAGAAAAAAGAGCGAATTCCAGATAGCCATCTATTGGTAAATTTGCTAGAGCTCCGATTAGCTGTCACAAAGCAGAATCTGCTAGCAGAAACATTTCTATTCTGGATTCAGTCACATTTCCTTTGAATGGAAATGAAAAAGGAAAAAAGTTCTTTCTGCTTTCAGTTTCCGTCTTTTTCCCCCCTCATGTGGACGTGGGGGAGTCTAGGCTTACGGCCTACAGTTTCAAGATTATACTCCAATCTTTAAAAATCAGATACTGTATAAAGCTAGAATGAGCTTTTTAAGTAAGTACATTGTTACACTTATTTTCATAGCAAGCTAGAAAATTGTAAATTAAAGGTAATAGTAAGCAATGCCAAGATAATGAAAAAAATTATACTTTTTTATTGCATTTATTAAGCTAATACAAGATAAAATCTTTCCCAAATGTAACATAATGCATTAAAATAGTTGAACAATTCTTATACATATGAATGAAAAAATTATACAATGCTGAAAAATCATCCTTAACATAAATATTGTTGAGTCTCAATAACTTTAAGTCCCACGGGACCGGTAAAAAGCTTCAAGTTAATGGTAGTACGAGTTTAGGCAAGTTTCCACACCATTCTCAAGAGTTTGGGACCCTAAGAAAACTTTGAGATAAAAGAATTATTCAAGCTATAAGGCTCTGGGTTATCAAGACTGAACTGAAAACCATTTTCAAATAAAAAAGAATGTATTCTAAACTAATCTAACATATGAAAACCTTTGTGCTTGAAAAATAAAAGCAAAAAAACAAGGCTGAAAGCACAAATGAGCAGGAATGCTGCAGACACATATTTCAGCGTTACTAGGTACAGCTTTTGCAATTCAAAATTTAGAGCTTCTGAATGAAAAGACATCCGATAAAAGCTAGCTTTTGTCAAGCTCAAAATTCTGCATTGAGAAAAGTGTTCCTGGTAAATCCAAATTACAAGTAGTGCGGCGTTCCTGCTCATTTGTGCTTAAAAGTTTCTTCTTTGTTTTTATTCATCTAACATACTCTTAAAATCTTTCCAGCAAGCATATGTGACAAACCATTTCTCAAAGTACATAATAAGTGATGAATCAATTAAGTAGTACCATATCTTGTGCAACATTTGTGGTTATACTCATGATAATTGAAACCCACTTATCATGAGGGGAATGTCTAATCTTTCACTGTTTTCTGTCTTCCCCTATTTTTAACTTAATTCTTTAAGTAACATTCATCCATAACTGGAACTCAAAACTGCAAAATTGGCCCAAGCGTGATTTGGTTACCACTGCATTAAAATACCAATATTCAGTTAACACTTTAACTGGAAACTCAAATTATTTCATTTTAAATAAGACACCTAAGGCAATGATAACTTTTTGACCAAAAGCAGAAGTTAACCTCTGTAGTTCCATCTTAACTGAATAGATCCTTAGTAGAATAGATCCTTCCCATCAATTTGCATGTTACTTTGTTTCCTTATTATTGGTTATTACGAATTAA
>JAXGGA010021260.1:0-16898 GCA_038373865.1 Uloborus plumipes | reverse complement strand
CCCAAAGATATCTTGAATGAGACTTCAGTTGAAAAAAAACTCATTTTCTTTTCTTTTACTCTATCACCCTAGTAGCACAAAAATATAGTTCGACGCGGTTCCTACGTAGTTCGACGTTTTGAATCCCGAATTATAATGGATCGCATGAAGAAATATATCCTGAGTTGTGCTTCAGTGTCAAAATATTTCAGGAGAGATACCCCGAGTCTTCTCAATTCCTTTAACGTCACTAAAGATAGCCTATAATTGCGTGTTTAGAATTTAAGTTTCAGTAAGTTTCCCAGAGGAGTCTTGATCCTCCAACATCAAAGGTAGCATAAATAATTTCAATTTTGAAAAAAGTTTTAGAAGGAACCTAAAACTTCGTAATTTCCTATCTTTTCCAAAAATTACAATATTTTAATTTAATTTGAAAATTTCTACCTGTTTTACAGTAATAGAAAAAAAAAGGAAGTTGGGGGGGGGGGGGCTAAGCTTGATTATATAGGCCCCCTCCGAAATAAAAACCTATATACGCCACTGTATCACTTCGTATCAGATATTTCAATTGGCGCAGTTTTGCGCAATTGACGCAGCGCTGTGGTCCCTGGAGTTTTCTCAGATGATATGTGAACAGTGCTATTGTTTTCTTGGTTGTTATATCTCGATGCATACATTGATATTTACGAAAATCTCAACCTGAATGTCCAAAATGTTTTTACTGACATTGGTAGAAATTCGTCTTTGTAAAAGTGTCAAATAAATGTAGTTAATGAAGTGTAAAAACATTTGAAGAATATTCAAATATATATACAGGGTGTCCACTCCAATCGTGGACCAATAGCTAATTTCTAAACCGTTAGAGATAAGCATACAGTTTATTTAGGAAAAAATCTCAAAATTATGAAAGGAATTTTGGGTCTATTCAATGTTTTTCAAAAAATCAAATTTTGAAAGAGTTACGAAATTTAAATTTTTATACAGCCCCCCAGTCCTATCAATCATATTTAGTAAAACATTCTTGACACTGTAACGTTTAAAACTAAAAAAAAATCACTCTTCTACCACAAAAATTGACAGAGTTATGACGTTTTGAAAAATCAAGATTTTGCATTGTTTCATGACGTCATCGAGAGATCGCTTAAGGGACCGTATGCGAAATCCTTCAAAATCTTGATTTTTCAAAACGTCATAACTCGGTCAATTTTTGTGGTAGAAGAGTGATTTTTTTTTAGTTTTAAACGTTACAGTGTCAAGAATGTTTTACTAAATATGATTGATAGGACTGGGGGCTGTATAAAAATTTAAATTTCGTAACTCTTTCAAAATTTGATTTTTTGAAAAACATTGAATAGACCCAAAATTCCTTTCGTAATTTGGAGATTTTTTCCTAAATAAACTATATGCTTATCTCTAACGGTTTAGAAATTAGCTATTGGTCCACGATTGGAGTGGACACCCTGTATATAAGCCCACTTCACGATTGTTGGCATTCGTCTTCAGATAAATCTACCTCAAAACTGTTCGAAAGCTGGAAAAAACAGGGTAGCTTTAATCAAACATTATCTAACTCTTCCAGAAATATCGATGTTTATTTACAATTTTGCAAAGAGCATGTGTATAAAATAATTCATAATTAGTTTACCGAGGTCCAACAATAGTGAGGTGGACTATTAAATGCTTATGATTGATTTATTTTTCAAAGTGTTCCAAAAATTCTAGTTTTTTCTGATTCCACTCGGGTACCCAAGCTCGAGTAGATGCATCTGCCCTGGCACCATTAAAGTGGGAGTCCGATTTTAGCTCAACACACATGCCATAAGACCCATTTAATAGGGCAGGCAGCCTTTCACAACGCATATTCACACAGAGAAAGGCCAAGGACAGAAGAAGAAAAAAGTACATCCATGTCTGAGCCTGGAATAGAACCTGGGACCGTTCCATTCCTGTCAGACTTCTCTTACCACCAGGGCCTGATTACTGTATAGGCCAACTAGGCCGCGGCCTAGTGTTCCCACAATTTAGGGGCCCCCAAATGGCTAAAGTTGCTGTAGTCAATGCCTGAATTCGTTTTATAACGTGCCTGAAATTATAAAGCCTCATTACAGGGAGTCCCAAAAAAGTATGTGTCCTAGGGCCCCGTGATATCTTAACTGGGCCCTGCTGACCACTAGACAAGGTGGCCGGCTTTTGAAGAGTTTTCATGCTCATCGAGGAACCACATAAGTAGTGTAATAATGAAAAAAGTTAAAATAGACATTTGAAAGAACCGGAGCTAAATATATTGTCCAACTTTGCACCAATCTCCTATGCAATGTGGTTTTTTTTTTTTTTTTAATTTTATTAGAGTTCATGTTTGCGAAAACCTTTAATGTAATAAAACTGATAGTTTTTCTCCACTGATTGCATTTATATCAAACTGGTCCTTTGTTCAAAATACGTAATCTAAATGGATTTTTAAAATGTTCTCATAATACAGTCAAACCTCATTAGTTCGAACCGCTTGAAACGAATTAGTCCTAAAACAAGCATGCGCAATACATGTAAACATTAATAACATAAGTCAAAGCAACGGCGGAAATAGGAGCTCTACGATTGCGGCGATTTCCACGTTTTCACCCACTATGTTAATTAATTTTCAATAGCAAGAGAGCACTACTTTCAACGCAAACCTTAGTTAACTCCAAATGTAAACAAATGACGTCATGTGGCTTTTTTTAACTAATAGGATGCTTGGTTTGCTCACTCAGTTGAGTTACCTCGAAGTTGGGTAACTCCGGCGTTAATTTTGCCGGTGAATACCGAATTTTTAACCGTGTGGTAATAATCTCAACCCCGAGTTATTGAACCTCGTGGTTTCGGC
Source organism: Uloborus plumipes (assembly GCA_038373865.1). Classification (NCBI taxonomy): domain Eukaryota; kingdom Metazoa; phylum Arthropoda; class Arachnida; order Araneae; family Uloboridae; genus Uloborus; species Uloborus plumipes. The sequence continues at coordinate 14,056 of JAXGGA010021260.1, read as the reverse complement.
CACGAGGCTTGGTTAACGGTGAATTAGGCGGTTAGTCACAAAAATAAGTATGCAAAGTGTGATGATGTAATATGAAAAAAAAAAAAAACAGACCTACAATATTAGAGTTTTCAAATTAACGATTTATTTCGATTACAGCAACATTGAGCTTAATTACAGAATGAAAAATATTTAAAAAATACAAATATTTAATTAGCAAGATGATCTCAACTAAAAAAAGGGCTGTAATTTACATCACAAAAGTAAATATGCAAACAAAAACAAAGACATTAATATTGCAAATTTCACAATTTTTCAAAAAAATTGGTAATTTGTTGGATAGCCTGTGGCCTTTATAACAGCTATCAATCTAGATGGCGCTGATTTTACTAAATTTTGAGTGACAGAAGATGGTATTTTCTGCCCTTCCCCCAAAGTCCTTTCTTTTAGATCATTCTTAGTTTTGATCTCTTGTTTTCGAATCTGGCGATCGAGATAATCCCACAAGTGTTCAATGGGATTCAGATCAGGTCACTGTGGTGGGGTTTTTAACTGTTTTCGCACGTTATATAGCAGCCATTTCCGAACAATCCGAGTAGTATGTTTGGGATCATTATCTTGTTGGAAAGTGAAGGATGTATCGAGTCCCAATTTAGAAGCACTTTGGCTTAGATTATTCTTTAAAGTAATACTAGCTATACTGATTCATTATTCCGTCAAATATAACTAAATTTCCTACTCCTAAATTTCCTAAGAAAACCAGAAAACCATTTGTTAGCAAAGTGAATTGCAAAAAGAGAATATATTTTGCAAAAGAAAATGTAAAGCAGGACACAAATTTTTGGAATTCCGTGATGTTTTTCGGATGAAAGTAAATTCAACATCTACGGGTTCAGATGGAAACGAAAAAGTTTGGAGAAAAGCAAACGCAGCTTTAGAACTAAAGAACATGAAAGAAAACTGTAAAACACGGTGGTGGTTCGATTATGGTTTGATGCTGCATGGCAGCAACTGGAGTAGGAAATTTAGTTATAATTGACGGAATAATGAATCAATATAGCTAGTTGAATACTTTAAAAAATAATCTAAGCTAAAGTGCTTCTAAATTGGGACTCGATGCATCCTTCACTTTCCAACAAGATAATGATCCCAAACATACTGCTCGGATTGTTCATGAATAGCTGCTAAATAACGTGCGAAAACAGTTAAAAAACCCACCACAGTCACCTGATCTTAATCCCATTGAACACTTGTGGGATTACCTCGATCGCTAAATTGGAAAACAAGAGATCAAAACTAAGAATGATCTAAAATAAAGGACTTTTAGGAAAGGGCACAAAATAACATATTCTGTCACTTAAAATCTAGTAAAATCAGTGCCATCTAGATTGAGAGTTGTTATAAAGGCCTTAGGCTATTCAACAAATCACCATCTTTTTTTTTTTTTTTTTGAAAAATTGTAAAATTTGCAATATTAATGTCTTTTTTTTGTTTGTTTTGTTTGCATACTTACTTTTGTGATGTAAATTACATCCTATTTTAAGGTAAGCTCATCTTGCTAATTAAATATTGGTATTTTTTAAATATTTTTCATTCTGTAATTGTGTTGCTGTAATCGAAATAAATCGTTAATTTGAAAACTCTAATATTGTAGATTTTTTTTTTTTTTAAATATTACATCATCACAAACACTCTGCATACTTACTTTTGTGACTAAGAGTACATTTGAGATTCCAGTCCTTTTGTTTGTTGCTGATTGTTGTTCGGATAAGTGAACTACGGTAAGGAGGCATTGAGTTTAAAGATACCTTTGAGTTCGTTTTGGCGAGGTTCTTTCTCTGTACCACATGACTGAACAAAAAGTCAAACATTTGTTTCAAATGTCTTTTTTTTCCTAATTTTGTTCTTAGTTAGAACTTAAACCACGCTGTCAAAAGAATGCAGACTCTTTCTTGCTTAACAGCTTTCTGCTTTAAAAAAAACTTTTTTAACAAGATAGATTCATGTTAGTACTCTGTCACATCTGGGATAGAGATCATAGAAAGAAACTAAATACAGATATTTCCTAAACCATTTAAATGTTAACCGTGATTGGCACGCTGTCGCCAAGTAAAATAAAATGTCGTTCCGGCTCGTGTTATTTCGTCAAGAAATAAATGGCCTTCAGATTAAAGCCAAAAGGAGATTGCTTGTATTCAATACTTGACTGTTGTTGACGAAAACCCTTGTTTCTACGTCACGCAAGTGTGTGGAGGAAAAAATGTTTGGTTGCTTTTAGTATTGTATTATTTACTGTTGGAAAATGTGGACAATTTTTCGAAAAAAAAAAAAAAAAAACTGCTTTTGAACGCAATGTTTTTGATAGTTTCTTTCTTACCTTCATTCTTTTTTTCTAATATAGGAGGTAAAAAAAATTACTTCTTTGTAAGGATTCCATTAAACATGCTAGCTGCATTGCTTCGTCAGAAATTTTATAAGTGAATAAATATATTTGATATGTAAGTCCTTTTCCGTTTTTGTCAGGCCCGTCATTTAGAGGGGGGAGGCAGGGGGTCAATTGCGCCCCCCCCCCTCTGGCTTTGAGAAATCAATGTATTTCCATATAAGGAGGCATATTTTTTGTTGTTTTCCCATGCAATTGCATTGTGTTTGCACTATTTGACTCCCTCTATAAAAACTTGAAAGGACGGGCCTGGTTTTTGTGTTAAAAAGCAATTTTTTTAAATGCCGAAGTAATCTATTGATTTTATTCTACATGTAGTTTTTTTCCACATAAAAAAAAAGAAAGAAATAAACTGAAATTACTTTTTACTGTTTCTTATTTTGCTTATCCTAGCATGAGTTGATCTACTTGTGAAAAAATATTATATTGGACTTCACGTACTTGTAAAGGCTTAACTTTTATTTTAAGGGGAAGTCTACGAAAAACGCCGCCATCTTGTTCCGCACATGGCGCTCATGTATTTCATTAAAAAGTAGTGATTTTAAAGGGTAATGAATGAAATTTTGTTGGTTAAGAAATCACAAACCGGTGTGGAATTTCTTCAGTAACAACTTTGCGCATTACCTTTTATTTAACTACTTTTTAATGAAATATGTGAGCGTCACGTTTGTGGACAAAATGGCGGCGTTTTCGTGGAATGGCCCTAAAGAAGTTTTACTAAATTTTGTGCTTTAAAATTAGGTTGAGAATTAATGAGCGAATGTGGTATAACGTTGAAGCTTCACTGAAAAATGAAACTTTGTTTACTTTCTCATCTAAGTTCTTTTGTAACTTTTGCAGGCCTCCGACAGCCCGAAGCATCAAACAAAAGATAAGACATCTGTAGCAAGTCTACCGCAAACTACAGTTGAAGCACAACTTCGATACGAAAATGATCGCCTCAAGTTAGCTCTTGCTCAAAGGTAAGGAAATTGAAATGTTGAATTTCTGAGCGAGATAGTGGCGAACTCAGGCGGAAAAAAATAGATGTTGCGTATGTGTTATCTCATGCACGTTCTCTACAGCAGTATGTTTTATTGCGCGCTCAAGTATGATTGTTTAAAAACCATTTTATCAGGAAGTTATATAGTCTCAAAAACTTGAAGTAATAAATCCGTTAACATGACTCTTTCGTACCTCGCATATCCCCGCTTCTGAAAACCACTTGGAAAACTCTCCATTCACATGTGCAAAGTGGTTATACCTGAGAAAGCGATTTTGCACCAGCATCCCTTGAGCATTGTTTAATATGCATGTGTTAATGGCTATCTCAGAGAAATGATTTGTGGATGTTATGAAAATAATTTGTGGACGATATCAGAATTTTAATATCGCGATATATCGCTCTCCGGACATCAATATTTTTGATATATTTCGGCCCGTTAATTTAACATTTTAGGGGGAAGGGGTGCAAAAAATGTGGGGATGAGGCTCTTGTTCTTGTGGTCTTTGTTGTATTTGTGGGCGGTTGGTGCAATTGCACTTGGGGAGATGAGCACCCCTAGCTAAAATATCTGCATCTTAAAAACTGCAATAGAGTACAACCACTATCCATCTCTATTAATATTCAGGCAATTTATTCTAATAATAATTATAGCAAAAGCAAAGTTGGACCTTGCCCCCCCCCCCTCCGCATAATACACCATTGAAATATTTAGAGAGTGTGTTTTAAAAGGACTAGTCACATTATCTGGAGGTTCATGTTTTTTTTCGTTTCCATAAAATTCTGGGGTTGAGGGAGGGTTAAGCCATCACTCTTTGGGGAATTGGCACTCTTAGAGAAAGAATCTACAATAGAGAACAGCCATCGAACATCTTGATAAGTAAATCTTCCAGCAATTTGTTTGAATAATAATAGGTAAAGTAGAGGTGCCGTCCAGGAGGTGGACAAAATTTGGGCGAAAATGGGGCAGGGTGGGTATATTTTGAAATATGCTTGTGAGGATATTTTGTGGGAGGTGGCAGCAGGAAACCCTCTTCTCTTATCTCCAAGGGATATCTTTAAAATTTATTTCCTGAGGTTACCCTCCCAAACCCTGGTCTTTCCCCTAATATCGTTTAGGATAGCCTAAGATTGCCTATAGCGCTTAACTTTAATAAAAAGATTTGGAGGTGGGTCATTCCTTAACTTACCTAAAATAGCCTAAAAATGTGCTTTATTGACGACCATTTGAAAATTGTTCAATTGTTGAAAACGTGAATGATGTTAACCGTGTAATAAAACAGTATGAATATAATTGATATTTAAGTAGTCCTTAGTATAAACATATTCTACAAAGATATTCATCTTATTCTATATAAAATCCATTCTTTTTTCTTCCGTTGTGAAGAAAATATCCGTGACTTTCATAAAAATTGCCCGTGGGGACTTTTTTAATTTTGTTCACTTTTTTTTTTCTAAAGATATCAAAACAAGAGATGAAAGGTTGCTCTTAATTCTTTTTATGTCCGAAAATATTAACTCTACAGAAGCAATCGCGGCTGGTATAGTCAAAATTAACTGCAACAACACCAGTTTCTGGTAACAGTTGGCTCAGTTCACTTTTCAAAACTAAAATCAAACACATTTTTCACAAAAAATTTGTTCCCACATAAACATCTGCTAAATCTGCTATCCGTCTTATAACGTCAAAAAAGTTCCCGGACTTTTTTGCTAGACAGTAAATGCATCCTTATCAACTCCAAAAGCTATTTTTTGAAATTTACTTCCAAACACTAATGACATGAATTTTTCTATTTTCTGTTCGTCTTTAATTTTTAAATCTTTTTTCAAAAAGTTTAAACGGAACAACTATCCTGAGATTTCAACCTAAACGTGAGAAACAATATGACACAGAAAAAGCGAAACATTTGAAAATTATGGAAACATTTCATTAAAAACAAAACACCACAGAAAAAAACGAATTGTAACGCTGCGCAGTAGCTAGGACCTACGCACAGAGGCATTTCTCATTCTGCCTCTGCCGGCGCTTTGACTGACGCGAAGGGGGAAAATGCTGCGGCACGGGGGTGTTCAGGATGCTAAGCATTGCATAGATACGGAGGTCGAAAAGCAGTGTTGGTCGCTGCTTTTCAAGTGAACAAAAATGGGAAAATTCCATTTTTTTTTCTTTTTTGGCTGTTCTTTCTGTGTATAATATATATATATATGTATTTTTCCAATCAGCGCATAAATTTCATTGAATCAAGTGGTGAGGTTAGTATGTTTTCTTCGTGGGTAGGCACTGCCTACCTTGCCTACCCAGACGGCACGTCCCTGATGTATATATATGTATATATATATGTATATATATGTATATATATATGTATATATATATATGTATATATAAATGTATATGTATATATATATATGTATATATATATGTATATATATATGTATATATATATCTCAACAAAAACAGTTTAGATTTCAACAAGGTAGCGGTAGCTGTTAAAAGGTTGAGAACCACTGTTCTACACGATTTAAATTATTACAGAAGGCATTTTAAAATGATCTTCATCTCATTGCTAGAAAATTACATTTTCTTGAGGGTGGGGGGATGCTCAGTCGAATTTCGGAGCCCCTGTACCCTGGATTTGACCTTGTTTAGCATCTCTAGCTTAAATTTCTAATCTTTAATTAAATCTAATAACTTTTTAATCTAAGATCTGCAATAGAGAATAGCCATCGTATATCTTAGTGAATACATGTTCCAGTAATTTATTCATACAATAAGAGCTAAAGCAGGGATGCCCATGTGAGGGGGAGGGGGTAGTCATGGCACATACTTTGCCATTGAAATTTTTAGAAAATATATTTTAAAAGGATTTATATTATTTTTTAAGAAACCGCGCATTTTTTTTTTTTTTGTGTGGGTCTCTATAAAATTGTGGGGAGAGGGGAAAGGTATTCCTAGCTTAAAGTAAACAGACATTGGCCAATTTATTAATTAAATAGTCTGGTAATTTATTTTTTAAATAATAGTTAAAGTGTAGGTGCTGGGGGCTTATTTAACTTTCTGTACAGTAATTGTTACATCGAAATTTCATAAACCTGTTAAAATGTCCACAGGGGCAATCATTTGATTATTTTCACTTATTAATAGAGAAATCATTACGAAAATGGAGCGGTCGAACCAAATCACTTCCATAAGATATCAAGACGAAAATGTGAACTTTTAATGGTGTATAATGGGGAAAAGACTAACCATTGGGAGCTCAAATTATCTTTTACCCAAGATTCATGGATATTTTTTACAGTTATGGATATTGTCATGTGCATTTAATGTTTAACCAAATTATAAAGCATTGAATTAAAATTATATTTATAGTTCCTTTAACAGAGCATCTGTGATGGATTTGTTTTCAGCTCCGCGAATGCCAAAAAGTGGGAAGTTGAACTTCAGACATTGAAAAGCAATAATGCCCGCTTGACTGGAGCACTCCAAGAAAGTACTGCTAATGTTGAAGAGTGGAAGAGGCAGCTGCAAGCATTGAAAGAAGAAAATACAAAAATGAAATCCAAGGTAAATATGTAATTCTTATATTGTTTTTGTTGAATAGCAGCAGCAGTGGCATATCCAGGGGGTGGGCTGATAGGACTGCAGCCCCCTCCGAAATTATCAAAAAAGAATTTAAACTTTTTTGATTATTACCCTTTTTCTTTCTTTTTCCTGAAATCGCGAAAAGAGAAATTTTTTCTGCAGGGAAAATTTACTTAAAGGACAAAATTTAAAGAAAGAAAAGAAAAGAAGGAAATTCTTTCTTTTTTCTTTTTTTTTTGGCATATCCATTTTACTGTTTGTCACGTTTATGACTATCTTATAATTCAATTTTGTGCATTTTTATTGCAAATTTCTTTCAGAAACACAGATTAATGTTTGTTCATTCATCTGGTTCTGTTCAATCCATTTCAACACATGTAATTGAAACATAAAATTAGGAACAATAGTAAAATTAATCGAAAATTAATGTTATTAAATCACAAATTTGTCAAAATATTGCATGCACTTGTTGGGGAACCCTTACTTTAATTAAGATAACTTTTCAAAATTTAATTTATCTTTTCCTGTTTTTATCAAAATTGTTTTATCAAAATGTTGTACCTCTCGGTTACAACAATAAGTATAATGCTAAAAAAAATTAATGATATACTTTTGTCATCTTAAATTAGCATTGATATGAGAACTTCAAAAAATTACTTTTCTTAGCTAAATTTTCTGAGGTTCCCTGCTCTCATCTCTCTAAGTCTCTACTCATCCCCCCCCCCTTGAAATGATTTGTTTGCATACCCCACTGAGCAGCAGTAGCAATTACAATATGTATGACTTTTAAGGGGTTACAGTACCTCAAAAATGACCAAAAGACCAAAAAAATTTTTATTGCTTATTTAAAAAGTAAAAGTTATTTAAAATACTCAGAAAAAAATAGCATTGTTCTAGCTAAATTATTTAAAAAGTTATGAGTGACTTTAGGTCATGCATGCTATGTGTTCTAATGGAAAAGCCAAACTTTAAAGTGCTTTTTCTCGGTGATCAGTTTTTAGCGTTTGTATGTTACTGGAAATGCTAAGGAATTTTTTCTATTAAAGATATAACTTTAAAGCAATATTTTTTGCACTCAGTATAAGTTATTTAACAAAACTGTGCATTGAATAAGCGTTTTATAAATTACAAAAATGTTTAGAGTTTGTTAAACCTCGAAGAACAAAGTTTTCTAAGTATTTTTTACATAAAAGGTCACAAAATATTTTCTAATCAAAATATAAGAAAATGAATGCACAGATTTGTTGGGGTAATCTTTGTGATCATTTCGCAAAAAGAAATTTCGAAATAAGTGCAGAAACAAAAAAGCCTTAGGGTTTTTCAAAAATTGAAATTTTCTTACATTTTTCAAATTTTCAAAAAAAGTTTTCAAAATTTTTAATGTTTGAGAATAAATTATTGATTGTTAAACAAGTGCAGAAACAAATATTTCAAAGAATTAACTTTTTCACTTAAATTAAAGAAATTTGTCAGAAAGGTACTGTAACCCCTTAATATTGATGTGAACAGAAAATCTTTTGCTGCTTCAAATGTCCTTCAATTGGTTTCTTTTAGTTAATAGTAAAATGTTGTGGATAGTATTTCTATGCTATGCACTCTATATATCTGCATCAAATCAAGTGACATTGTGCTATCACTGTTCATGAAAAATTTTGCAAAATGTTTAAAAAAATTCAAGTGGAATATTCAAGTTTTCGTGTTAGTGTTTACAACAAACTGAGTGAACTTAAAACAGCACTTTGAATTTTTGTTACAACTTAGTTGTTTAAATGAGGAGCCCTTGCAACTGTTTTGTTGATTATTAGTTTAAAAAAATGCTTGATTGTGAAAAGTGTGAACATTTTAAATGAATTTATTATTTGAAAAGACAAACATTCAAATCAATTTTACTCACAAAATATAATCTGCCTGTTATGCTCCAATTTCTGCAATTTTTATGTTGTCTAATCTTATATTTTTTTATATGTTATGTGTCCATTTCTCTTCTATCTTCAATACTTTTGAATCTGATCAAGCTCCCATTAATTAAAAGTGTAGAATGCTTCTTAATTTGGATAGCTACATATTTCAATGTAGAAATAATTATATAATTTCTGGAAAATGCTATAATTCACAATTAACAATTCCTGGAACAATTTCTGGAAAATACTATAATTATTTCACAAGTAACTTGTCTTCAATTGCTCAAGTCAATGTGTGCTCAGTAATTACTTTTGAAAAACAATATTTTCCCTCTATATTTAGTTTTACTTTTCGAAATCAAACCCCTCCCCCCCCCTCTCTTCTGTTGATACGTTTTTTTCATTATTATTCTTCATCATTCTTTCATTATTTTCATTAATTTTTTTTTTTTTGCATTAAATTTTCAATTTTAAAAGTAAAACCTCTATTTATTGAGAAGGTAAATTTTAAAAGCTGCAGTATTTTTGCTTGTGTACATTTGTAACACACTGCGATGCAAAAGTTTAAACAAAATACAAATGTATGAATAAAAAGAAAACTACTCGGCGAAATGCTTTCAAATTTCTACTGCAGGTAGACAATATGGTCTCAAATACGTGTCTGGAGTTTTGAAAAATATAACCAAAACGAAAATCGGAAACAACAAAAGACATTTTTTTTCACTGCTGCAAAAGTTTAGAGAAAAGTCAGATTTTATGCAAATATCTCTTGAAATGTGATTGGTGGAGATAAGGCAGGACTTTTTTCTTCGAATATAAAGTGCAGAGATTGCCCAATGAAGAATCAAAATTCCAAAATCTCTGTAGTTCTCGTGTAAAGAAGATAAGAAAGTTTGGAAACCGAAATTTGAAAATGAACGCACTTTGTTAATTTTTCGCCTTCTAAATCAGCCCTAGTATGGTAGTACATTGTTTTTTACTTCGCAGAGAGCAAATTCAGATGTACGTATCGATCAAAAAGGCCCAGAGGAACTATATTTCTCAAGGAGGAAGGAATTGAAAAAACGGCTCGAACTGATGATTTGCCTCTTAATCCTACAAAACTTCAACTTGGGTCAAAAACAGCATGTGACAGCATAAGTAGATGAACAACTCAATCGAGATGCATTTAAAAAAAAAACAAAGAATTGTGCGTGAACCTTTTTGGACACAGTGTCCCAAATAAGCCAAATTTTAATGATCAAATCAGCACAGCATATGCTCATCGGATCTTTTCTGAAGTCACGCTAATAGAATTATAATCCATCTAGGCGATCCAAATTTTAATAATTTTCATCAGAGAAAGTAACATTCATTTTTAGGTCACGATTATACATGTGCTGCTTTTCCCATCAAAATCTGGCTTATTTGGGAAACTATCTCCGAAAAGGTTCAAGCACAATTCTTTGTTTTTTTATGCATTCCAATTCAGTTGTTCATCTACTTATGCTGTTACTTGCTGTTTTTGACTCAAGTTGAAGTTTTGTAAGATTAAGGGGCGAATCGTCAGTTCGAGCCGTTTTCCCAATTCCTTCATCCTTAAGAAATATAATTTTTGATCAATACGCATGTCTGCATTTGCTCTCCATCAAGTAAAAAACAATGTACTACCATACTAGGGCTGATTTAAAAGACGAAAAATTAGCAAAGCACATTCATTTTCAAATTTCGGTTTCCAAACTTTCTCATCTTCTTTACACGAGAAGTACAGAGATTTTGGTATTTTGATTATTCATTGAGCAATCTCTGCACTTTATAGTGGAAGAAAAGAGTTCCGCCTTACCTCCACCAATCACATCTCAAGGGATATTGCATAAAATCTGATTTTTGTCTAATTTTTTACAGCAATGAAAAAAAAATGTCTTTTGTAATTTCCGATTTTCGTTTTGGTTATATTTTTCAAAACTCCAGACACTTATTTGGGACCATATTGTCTACCTGCAGTAAAAATTTGAAAGCATTTCGCCGAGTAGTTTTCTTTTTATTCATGTATTTTCATTTTGTCTAAACTTTTGCATCGCAGTGTATACTAACTCAGTCTTTTTTAAAATTTATGACTAAAAGCATGTTGGAAGAAAATTGTTTGATATGTTTTTGAAGGTGCAAGAAACTGTTTTGCTTGTATATGTGCGTGAATATGCAAATGCAAGGAGAGATGGTCAGGAACAACAGGCTGCTGATCCAGACGCAAATTGTTCCCTAGTCAATAAGTCAACAATACAGATAAAATGCCTTTTTGATACTACACTGGAAGTAACAATTTCTTCCGGCTAATTATTTTAACTTCCCTTTTGCTCTACTAAGGAGAAATTCTTCCTTATTTCAAGCTTATGCTTTTATAGGTTTAGATTTCAGTTTCTTGCAAGAAAGTCCTCTGATTTTTTTCTAATGAGAAACTTATTAGCCCCGTAAAATCTTTCATTCGAATGAATTCAAACAATCGAATTACACTCCTTTGAGTCGCTTTCACATGCGCATACATACTAAGTTGAATGGTCCTTAAAGAGCCCCCCCCCCCTCGCTATGCTTCTTTTTTCTGCTATCCCTTTGCACCACTATTGACTAACTTTTCCAGTAGAATCACTGCTCTCTCCTAAGAAGGCCCTCAGGGCCCCCAATGTGTAAGACGCTCTTTTTTTCCCCCAATGTTACATTATGTGCAATAGGTTTAGCATTTATTAGCCTATAAATATGAAAGTACTAAAACCAAAATAATAGTAAAATATTTTTTCTTTCCTTTTCTTTAATTCATCTATTTGTGTTTTAAATTAAACATTTAAAACATTTTCTTGACAAAATGTCTTGTAGTATTACATTAAAATTGTATTGCAATGTATTCAAATAGAATAAATATTCCACTCAGACTAGGATAACAAATTTGAAGCCCTTTTAGTTCTATCCATACCACTAATATTTTTTATTTCAAAATTTGAAAAGGAAACTACGGTACAGGTATCTGCTTGAAATTTTTGTCGGAGCACAAATAAAGTGAATACTGAAGAAACAAAGATGAGTTTTGATGTAAATGGGTGTTTATAGGTTTGTGAACATGTATTAAAACAGAAGAGCTTCTTAAAATATTACAATAATCTGTAGTGGGTTTGTAAGAAGAGTTTAGAGGAGAGAGCCCTCATGAATTCTAGACCCAGGGCACCAGTATGGCTTGATCAAGCCCTGGTTCTAGGTGCCGAGCAATGCCAAGACCATGAAGATTTCTCTCATTGTGACGGCGGAACAATTTTTGCCTCTGCCGCTTTCAAAATCAGGGATGCCAGTTCTCTAATTTGGTGGGAGACTCCCGCTTTTCAGCCTAATCTCCTGTTTTGCAATTGATTTATTTATCCTGATTTTTTTTAGTATTCTGAATAAACTTCCCCTTTAAAAAAGTAATTTAATGTTTTCATATTTAAGCAACAGTTTAGGGGGAGTTATAGTTGCTTTAGAATCGTTCGTTGTGATATTTTACTATGTAAGCTGATAAGATTTGAGCCCTCCTCCCCCCTACTCATATAAGTGGTTGTATTAATCAAAATTTGTGTTTTGCGAGCTTTCTTTTCAATTTTCATCATGAAGGTGGCAAATTCAGTTGATTAAGGAGCTGTCAATCTTTTTTTCAAACGTCCATATTTTTAAATTTTTATCCCCTATTTCTTTCTCGCCCTTCCAGTTGTAGAATAAAGAGAGAAATGAACTATTTGAGCCTTAGAAAGCAATTTTGAATGAAATGAAACATTTGTTGCGCCAGAAATTATTTTTTTTTATTTATCATTTTTTGGTCTACAAGTTTTTCATCTCTTTTGAAGATTAAAATAAGTATCATGAATTTTGATAGAATTTTTCTGGTACTCAGATTGAATTTTCTTTATTTTTGCCTCATGTAAGCAAAAAATCCCCATGTTTTGGAAGAATGCCAAAATCGAACACATGCTTAGCGGATAATTGTATGCCTTGCATCCTGTAAGTAAATCAACTATTTTGAAAGCTGGAATTTATATTGACCTGTATTATTTTCAGCTGACTTATTTTATATGTTGTTAAAGTTATTTATTTTTTACTTGATATTTGTTATTAATAAATTATATAGTATGCATTATTTTTTGAAGAATAATAATATTTAAGTAAGTTAAGTATTGTTTAGCTATTTGTTTTTGAATTAAAGCACTTCTAAAACAAATAAGACCCTCTTCCCCATCAGAACTTAATTGTTATATCTGCTACAGTATTGAAGTTTAAGCAATAGTTAATGTGTTTGCTATTTTTAGACAAATGCAGGAGAGAAAATGAAATAAATTGAAGTGTAATTTGAATATTTACAAATCCTGTAGCTTGAATGTTTACAGCACCATAAGCGAGTGTTAACTGTACCCCTGAGTGAAAAGAAGAGTTTAATGCATTTGAAATAACATCCTTTAACTCGACAGCAAATTCTGCTAATTTTTTTGACTTAATAGTCAGATCTTGTTGTAACATACTATATTGCTTTAGGTCTGAGAAACATAAATGAATAAATAAGTTTAAAAAAATTCTATTTCTAGTGAAGAAAATCTGCAAGCTATATCATAAAAATTGTTGAGATAAAGCTTGTTTACTACTAGAAAAAAGTTATTTGAAATTTCACATATTTTTTCAGACATGTGATTTTTCAGTATTTTTACTGAATTCAGTAATTTTTGAGGGAGCAAAATAATGTATGAAGAAAAAAAACAGCAATGCTGAATAAATTCAGCATCTACGGATTAATTTCAGACATCCGCTTGTATATATATAAAATAGTTGAATAGTTGACTTATATAGAAAAAAAAGCCCGTTAGTGAACTTGCAGATGTAGTATAATTTTGTATAAATGCTGTGTTTCTTCACAGAGCCATGCAGTTTCAATATTTTTCATCCTATTTGGGTCACATGTCTTATTTCTTTCATTATGAATAGTTTAGATTGCATCATATGGGCAGGTCTTGATTAATGAATGGTCCTGCAGGTACGTGGACTTTGGCATCAAAATACTGTTTGGCATCAAAAAACTTTGTGTCCTTCGAAAATGTAATGTGTACATTTTCAACATAGTGGTTTTCAAAAATTTCCAGAAAGGAAAAAATGATAAACAGTATTGGTTCATTTCTTCCTTCTGGTCT
>JAXGGA010021259.1:0-16898 GCA_038373865.1 Uloborus plumipes | reverse complement strand
GAACAAATCCAACGACTTTAATGGCCCGTAAATCCTTACATACAATAGATAAACTCAAAACTTAAAATACATCCAATTACTTTAAAGGTAAATAATGCTAGAAATGAATCAGAAAAAAAAATAAATAAAAAAATAATTCAGTATTTTAGAAAAAAAATTTCGATTTCCCAAAAAGCTACTTTTTGGATTTGTTCCCTTTTTCAAACTGCCGATTCAATTATTAATGTAAGGCTCACATATTTCAAATAATTTTTTTAGAGCTATGTTGTATTAATAAGCACCTGGGCAACGCCGGGTAATAAGCTAGTAACTACATTTCAGTAAATATGCATTTAAGAAAACTCATATACAATTTTGAAAATTAATCACAAAATTACATAAAATGCATAGGATATTCTTCTTATTATTAATATCAAAATTATTCTTTGTGAATTTTTTTTAATGTAGACAAGCATGCAAATCTCTGGGGACAGGGCACATTTTTCTGCGGTTCGATCCGTCGAACCACCAGTTGAGAATAGCTATTCTAGGAGAGTTAAAAAAAAAAAAAGTTTGTTGCTTGTGAAAGTTAAATGTCTATTAATAACCAGCTATTAAGCACGTACGTGATGTTAAAATGAAATATGAGTTTCAAACTTTAGTTCTTTTGATGAGCAATTTGGTTTTAATTCCAAAAATGTATTTTCTTTTAGGGGGTAAATAATCCCTTCATATTCATTTGAACACAGAATAGCTTGTTTTTTGGTCTAAAATATGATTCTAATACTTCCTGAATGCAAATATTATGCAAGACATAGCTACTGGGGAAATCGAATTTACCCCGAATGACCTTGAAGTGATATTGTTAATTTATTAAAAAAAAAGATTATGCAATATGCTGATAGCCCGGTTATATCTATGCTTTTTTTGGTGTGCTAAATCTACTTTAGCTACCAGTTTTTTGGCACTCTTAGCTTCTACAAGGTGTTGCCTGCTCTCAGGTCAGTTACTGTCGATTTCAGCCTGATGAGTTCAAAGTAATTACTGAACTGCTGTCTCTGGTTGACATAACTGGGCTGTCGGCTAATTACATGTAGTTCCGCATTAGCCGTGGCTCAGGGGTGGTAATTTACTACTTAAAAGCGACTTCATTTAAATGAGGTTTCAGCCAAATGAGTTTCTTTTAAACCAGGCCTATCGCCAATTTTGGCACCAAAACACTTTTGTGGAACGCGACACGGTGTTTAAAGCGAAGAAGTAGGTTCTCCTTGGAAGACGTTAAATGCTACATCAATAGGTCTAAACAGAACCCAATCATTCTGACATTGGACATGGGGCACATTTCAATTTCAGCCCCCCCCCCCTCTCATATCAGTTACGAGTAAAAAAAAAAATCTTACAATACCAGACTGAAGCAAAAGTTTTGTCTAAAAATAATAATAATGCAATCAAATTATTAAGAGAAAAATATATATCGACATACAGAGTAGGCTTTTAGTATTAATAGTAAAATATACGGCAGGTATTTTTTATTTCAGAGGCGTTGGATAAAGTAAGGTGATGTTGACCCCTATGATATTTAAGAGGAGGGGCCTGTGCCCCTGCGCTCTGGGTCGAAATGTATCTACTAGCTATGTATCGAAAAGATTGATACCTGGAAGAACGATATATCACGAAATTAAAATTCTGATATCGCCCAGCTCTAATAAATATTTTCAGCGATACACTTTTTTTTTCGTTAGATTTTCGATGTCGAAACTTTGTGCAGACCCGAAGAATGACGATGTGTGCAAGCAGTTGAAAAACATACCTTATCTGGACTGGAAGTGGTGCGATTGTCTGCCGAGGTACTGCGAGAATGGAGAACTGAAAGATCTCAGGGTAAGCTTAAGCATAAAGTAGGGTTGTTTCGGGTAAGTGGGCCACTGGGGGTAAGTGGCCACCCCCCTTAAAACTGAAATGCGCGTATGGTTTTTGTACTTTTATGTACTGATCATGTCAAATTGCATCACAGTGATTGCTTTTGCATATATTTGGGTTTCATTGAATTTTTGTTTGGATCATATAATTTATGTCAAAAAAATTTCCATTTTTTTTTTTTTTTGCGAGTTCAAGCAATATTTTTGAAAGAAGTGTTTCAATGTTAGTTTCTATTATTTTTAAAGACTTTTTCTGTACTTGCTTCTGTCATGGTTTTCACGTTTTGCTTCCGGTTGCAGAGTTAAATCCACGCGTGAACTTTAACGCACTTCCGCTTTATAGTGGAGTTGAGTCGAGTACAATCATTAGCAGGAATACGACTGAAAGCTTTAAATCCGACTGAAATTGTTGGAGATAAACCTTGCAATATTAAAGCAGAAGAAGAAATGAAACGAATGAGATTAATTATTATTAAAGACTTTTTCTGTACTTGCTTCTGTCATGGTTTTCACGTTTTGCTTCCGGTTGCAGAGTTAAATCCACGCGTGAACTTTAACGCACTTCCGCTTTATAGTGGAGTTGAGTCGAGTACAATCATTAGCAGGAATACGTCTGAAAGCTTTAAATCCGACTGAAATTGTTGGAGATAAACCTTGCAATATTAAAGCAGAAGAAGAAATGAAACGAATGAGATTAACTAACAATCAACATATTAGGCCAGTTCAAAAATTTGCTTAGGTGACTTATTAAAAAAGGCTAATAAGGGCTGTAGAAAATGCATTGGTATTCTTCAAATTGAACATTACGCTTGATGGCGTTTGACTCAAAGTAAGTTGATAAATTAACAAAATTGGAAACGAAATATTCTCATGAATAAAAAATAAAGTGTTAGTGAATAGCATTTTTAACGGCGTTTGTTATTTTCTCGGTGAATTATGCTTAACGGCGTTTGTCTTCACGCAATTCTAAATAAATTTTAAAACGAAAAAACTTCGAAATAAAATATAAAAAAAACTTTTTAAATTTAAAGACTATTTCTGTCTGCTCATTCGCACTAAAAAGTATGAAGTAAACGGTGAAAATGCGCTTTGGGTCCCTGCTTGGCGCATTTTCAAAAAGTCGCCAATTTTTGCGTAATGTCTCTCGGAGCTTTCAATTCGCGAGACAACAAGGAAAAACGCGCCAGTTGGCGACTTTTTGAAAATGTGCCAAACAGAGACCCAAAGCGCATTTTCACCGTTTACTTCATACTTTTTAGTGCGAATGAGCAGACAGAAATAGTCTTTAAATTTAAAAAGTTTTTTTTATATTTTATTTCTATGTTCATCAAGTTTTCTAGTAGAGTTTAACCTAAAGTACACATAGCAATAAAATTTTTTATGCAAAGTACTATTAATTAGTGTTTAAGGGGAGGGGTCCTACGTACCCCGTGGTTTTTCTCTATTTGCGTAAGTGGGCCCCCTCACTATGGTGTAAGTGGGGTCCCCCTCATGATAATGATGATTTCAAAATGAAAAGCAGTTTTGATGAAGCAATTTCTACGATGAAATGAAAGATAATTATGGAGACCTAGAAGAAATTGACGTTTCGGCTACAATAACTGCAAAAGCTGGTAACTATGTATTTGTGAAACTTGCATCAAAGAAAACCATGAAGTATTATGAGGTTCTAATTTTAAAATATGATACAAATGGAAAAAAATACTGCAAAATTTGATAGAAAGAATAGAAATAGCTATACTTTTTATTGGTTTGATGTAGGTGATGCTAGAATTATAACTGAGGAGGAAATGATAATGTTTCTCCCTCAGAAAACTTCAAATAGTCGATGCCATGAAGTGTTTTCGTTTTTTTTTTCAACCTATATTTTTTTTTCATTTTACTAAAAATGATTTTAATCGACTCCATTATGTTCATTCAACATTAATTTATACGTCAAAGCAAAAAATACGCGTAACGGCTTTTAATGAATTTCACAGACATAATTGTTTTGTATTCCGCTTTATAATTTTCTGTCATGCACATTTAAATGTAAGTATATATCTCATTAATGGATACATTTACAGAAAAATATTCCTTACTAAAATGTTTCATACTTTGTTAGGTAGCACCCACAAACCCCTTTTCAAAATATGCTCAGTTTAAATATAAATAAATGGGGGGGTGGCCCACTTACCCCTTCTTATGGGGAAAGTGGGTCCCCCACGCCATTTTGTAAAGAATAAGATAATTAAAAATATTTAAAGTAGGGGAGACTGGGGACGGTTGTGACAATTTTCATTTGCTTCCCCATAGATCCCTTAGTAATGCCTGTGAGCTGGTTTAAAGTTGTTTTTATGTTAAAGTGTATATTTGCCTGCTTATAAATACTAAAATTTTCTCCCTAAGTACAATAGTTAACTCACAGGACCAACTTAAACAAAATAGAAAAAAATATCACAACCGACCCCACCCCAGGGGCGGTTGTGAAAGTGCTTGGGGTCGGTTGTGATAAGTTCAAAAATACAGCAAAACAGTCTAGATCACTTTTAATTTCAAGTAATATTAAACGTAATTCAACATAACCTTCATCTGGGAAAGTTTAACACTTAACAATGTGCCTCGTTCAGTTGAAGTAGTCTTATACCAAGTTTTGCAACAATATCAGATTTTTGGAACTTCGTAACGTCTGTTTTGGCAATGAGCTACACGAACCGACGCGAAAAATTTCTATTCATAAATGAACGAAACCATTTCTCAGTAGCCAATTAACTCTCATGTCTGCTTTCAGCTTATATGTAATCTCAAAAGCACTTTATTATGAGCAATATAACCTATGGTGATTCAGAAATGTATGGAAAAAAATAAACTTTGTATTTTTGTGCGTCTTACCCTCTTATTTTGTGCCACTATATACACTGATTATTTGTGCAAAATTTTTACAAAATATATTAATATTTAGAGGTCGCGCAAACGCCTTGAAATTTCGTGATATTGATAAAACGTGAACGTAAATGATATCTATGGAAAAAAGTAGCCTTTGTATTTTTGTTCGTCTTACTGTCTTATTTAGGCCTTTATATACACTGAATTATTTGCTCAAAATTTTAGTAAACTATGTTTACCTTTAGGAGTACTTCAAATTTTGTGATAGTGGCACAAATGCGAACGTAAATAATAGTAATGTTACTTTATTACTGTTTTTTTCTCTGAAGAAAAAAAACGTGCAATCACAAAATGAACTATATATCTGAAAAACCAATGAAATGCAGAAAAATATGAAAAATAATTAAATACGGAAAAAATATAAAAAATAAATTTAAATACATTAAATATATAGTAGTTCGCTCATTAATTCTTGCAATACTTTTTAAGGTTACATTTTTGCAACTTTGAAACCTTTTCTGTGTTCCTGTACCACTTGAAGAAGACACTGTTGTTTTTCGTCGTTAGTGATAGTCTTAACAAATGCTTCAATAAGGGCCATGCCATGCTCCGTATTGTCGTTTATAATCCTCAGTTTCTTTGGTAGTACAAAGCCTTGTTGATAGCTATCTTGAAGATTCCAATGCTCAGGATCAAACAGCTGATATATTTTGAGTTTCTTCTTTACATGAATACAGAGCTGAAAATGTTCCAAATCATTTCTCAGTGCTTGCACAAAAAGGGTTGCTGAGAAACCCAGCTCTTAGATATTCTTTCCCATTAACGATAAGAATGTGAAATAAATCACATTCATATGTTACGAATACCTTTCCTTTGTCCGGCTGCAAGTTTGAACTGGTTATGAAATATCTATAACTCGAAGCCATAAAGAATCTTTGACACAGATATAACACGATGAACCGCTCCTGAGGCACGAAAACATACACCAAGAGAAGATGCTCCGCTCAAGAAAATCACACTTAGCTCTAGTATCTTCCTTGGACACTTCTTATGCATGGGTCATCGGAAGTTGAATTTACGCAACTTCCATTACTAGTTGCACGTTGCTCTGAATTGGCTACCAACTCCTCAACCTCATCGTTTCTCACTCCAGGTTTAAAATTAGAATGTTTTATCCTTGACTATGATTGCTGAAACCGCTTAAAAAGCAGTATTGTAGATAAAATGGCAGTGGATGGTTCCACGCAATTGCGTGAACACCGCATTTGACATTGCACGCAATCAAATACACCCAATTCTGCCCATTTCTTGGTTTATCGGTTAAAATACCGAAAGACCAAGACTAGAATAGACTTCGGTCACAATGTCTAAAATATAATGGCGGAAAGCACAATATAAAAGTTGCTTCCCTAGTTCTTTTTCCCAAGTTCAAACTTGCTCCAACTTTAGTACAGGCACTGCATGTCGTATCGAAACACATACCACGTACGAGCTCAGTAAGTTCCCATTTATCTAACTGGTTATCGCACAGCAGCATTTGCCGTAGCAATTCCAGTGCCTGATTAACTAACTAGAGCTCATAAGTAAATCATCAATGCTGGTGGTCCTGATACTAATACTGGTATGAAACCCACCGATCCTCCTTCATTTTCCCAACATATTTTGCGTAAGTGTTTCGTTCCAGTGAACTATCAAAGGAAGTCGTAGATTTAAACGACTTTTGTAAATCAACGGCCGATTCAGAGCGAATAGTTTGCCTTTACCGTTTTATGGACGTTGTCAAATCCTCCCCATTTTGACCCATACTTTGTACTGTAAGTGGCTTTCTGTCACTTATATTGGGCCCTGTCTAGAGTGGATGCTAGGTGTTTTAGCCGAATAAACTCATACATATCAAACAACCGAAAAGAAAACAGAAACCACAGCCTGAGCTTGCAGCTGCATTTTCTACCCTAACTGAGGTAAGAGATGATGCAGCTTTGGAGCGGGGGGGGGGGGGGTCGTTACAACTCAGTTTGAGCTATTATTTTATTGACTCATTACTTAGTAGAGTAAACTAACATTTTAAATGATTCCATTTTATATGAAGAACAATATTATTTCGGGTAATGAAGTTATGTACTCCAACTCTCGAAATTGCTAATTTTCAATAGAATTCGATCGCGTTGCGCGACATCTAAATATTATTCAATTGAGCTAAAATTTTACATACATCACATTCATGAACAGTGTAAAAAAACTGCGGGGTAAGATCAAAGAAATTCAAAAAAAAATTTTTTTGAATCACCCTAATGCACACGTTGTTTTCATTGTGATGGAGCCGACCGGCGCGGCCGGCTCCATCACGTTTACGAATGAATGTTTCGTAGCAAAGACTTACTTACGATTAACGTTGCATTTTCAAAGCTGTCCGAAAGAAAAAAAAGTTTCACTTCCTTATAAGCTTCTTTATATTTCATTAGGTCACACTGCCCCATTTCTGTCTTCTTCAAGCGTATTATGGGCATCAAATATGATAAAAACACGTTTTACTCGTATCACAACCGTCCCCACGCAATTCGTCACAACCGACCCCAACCCACTACTTTTGAAAACAGCAATCGCCATGGCAATACAAAATAGCTTACATAAAAAGTAATCACTGCTATTTCACTATTAAGGTTCACTACTAATGGGAAAAAACTTTCATTTCTCTATCTGTACCCATTCAACAGGAATTACTAAAAGAAATCGAACAAAAAAAACTTACTTTTGACTGTTAAAAAGTAACCAACCCCTTTGCTAGCGTTAATGTCGCTCGATGGCTACCGCAATGCTTTGACACACATTCAGACAAACATGCTGATACTCTCTTTGCTTCAACCAGGTATTAATTATGGTTTAGCTAATATGATGACTGTCACAACCGTCCTCAGTCTCCCCTATTTTTTTAGGAAACAATGCTGAACTTGTGTTTATTAATAATGTTCAAGATAAAATAGGTCAACAAATTTAAGGTGTTTTGCTTTAAAACTTTTGTATGAGGCTTTAAAAACGAACTGTTCTAAAAAGGGGGCCCACTTACCCTAACCAACCCTAATTAGTTATTAGGAAATCATCGTAACTATATGTCAGGAAGCGAATTTTTTTCTTCAGCATTCCTTTTTTTGTAATAGAGTATCAAATTTATGTTTTGGTGTATAAAGTAGGCACGTTGACACGGATTTTTTTCAATTAATTTTCAATTTTTTACGTTTTGATTCAGCAAATTTTAGACATTATGGTGCTACAAAGCTAAGATAATTAAGTCAATATTTTTACATTCAGTTACACTGTTTGTTGATTTAAGCGGTAAAAAAAATAATTTTCAGCTCTAAGTCTTTCGCGTAAATCTGCCCTGTATCCAGAGCAAGGTTACGCATTAAGCGGGGCACGTTTACACACGTTATTAGTAGTAATAAGGAGTGAGGGAAATAAAAAATGAACCAAATTGAAGTGATTTATTTATAACTTAAAACATTGTTTAAAAAATAAAAAAAGTGCAGGAATTAATTAAAGAATATTTTATGTGATGAACTGAAAACATAGGACTTATTGCTAATTAAAAAAGAGACTATTTAGTCGGCTTCATCACTGTTACACTTTACATGTTTTGCCAACAAAAAGTAAAGTAATTCATTTTGAATACTTATCATGAGGCCACCTGATGCATTTAACATATTGAACCCACCCAGTTTTGTCCGTTTTTAACCCCTTATGCAATAAGGAGGGAACTTATAAGTTTGACGTGTCTGTGTATATGCCGATCATTGTATCTGTCGCTCTGCGATGAAAGAAAAACCTTTTATTACTATTGAAACGTTCATTATTCGTTGATACTTCGACTTCGGACCGCAATTCGTAAATTTGTCTTTCTTCATTTGAAAATTGAAATCTTCCAGAAAATGATACTTGCAATATTTTAAAACTTTTTGTTGAAGCCGTTTAGAGTAGCTGAATGTTTTATTCTTAAATGCATACTACATTTAATATTCAACGTACAGATAGGTATATAAAATAAGTGCATATATTTTTACGGTATGAACATCTACTGTTATATATTTGAGATATTTAGATCAATGTTTTCCATATTTTTTGACCTTGACTTGACAATTTTGTTGCATTTTCTAATTTAACAGTTACCAAGAACGGATGCTATGTATAAATTCAACGGGTATGCGTACGAAGACTACAAGAAGTATTTGATACCGTTCAATGAGACCATCGATTTCTGCGTACTGAAGATGTCCAATGATGAGGACGAGCAAGTCGATTGCGAGTGAGTTAACTATTTCCTTGATTGAAGGAACAAGATCGAAATTTATTTAAAAAAAAATGCTTGATTTGCAAGTCGATTGCGAGTGAGTTAGTTATTTCCTTGATTGAAGGAACAAGATTGAAATTTATTTTTGAAAAAATGCTTGTTTTTCGAATAAGCGCTGAACGGAATTTTACTCTCCAGCATTAGCTAGCATTTGTAACCTACCACACTAAGACTGACGTAACATAAACATGTCCGATAACCTGGAAATCAAAAATCCTTCTACAAATGCGGATGTCATAATTTTTCAAACCGTTTTTGTTCCCGTATTTCAAACTTATTTAAAACATTTATTTGTTATAAGTTTGAATTTGATTAGTTTCTGAAGCAAACACGGAATTTCGATTGTATGCAAAGTAAAAGTAACTAAAGTTCAGTCCCAACAATCTAATTGAATTGATAAATTCTCGTTCCTAGATTCCCGTTTGCAAAGAAAAATTTGCCTGATTTTTTAAACATACAAACCTATGACAAAGACGTTTGTTGCATTCCACTTCTTAGAAATTTTAATACAAATATAGCTATTCACTCCAGTAAGTAAAATCGGTGTCTTTACTTTTCAGGAAAAAAGACCATTAATTACAATAAAATAAAATATTGCTCTCTGCTAACATCGGGCGAAAAAAACCAACAACATCGAGTTTCATTAAAGCTATTCCAACTATTCCAGCTCATTTCTACTGTTGCTGCCATTACAAAAAAAAAAAAAAAAATAGATATCGCAAACGATAAACGAATTAAAGATACAAATAAATATAAACATTGCAGACAATAATAAATAGAATTTTGTTGTCATGTGGCAAACCAAACGGGCAATTTGGGTTGCGCTGCTCCACTTCTCCCATTGTACAGTCATTTGGTGTGATGTCCGACTGCCACAGCATACACATGCCATAGGAACCAGTTTGTAGGGTAGGCAATCATTCGCAGCATACATTAACACAGAGAAAAGACAAGGACAGGAGTACATCTATGCCAGAGCCCGGATTCAAATCCGAAAGCTCCTAATCCGCAGTCAGATTTTTCTGACCACAAGGCAAGATGGGCGGCATTAAAATACACAAACAGTTTCAAAAGATTGCAGTTCGCAATAAAAGAATTGTGTTGACCATATTTTTTCCAAGAGTGCATTCTCGTTTTACTCTTCTGGAATACTAATATTACCTATTTCAAAATGCTACTCAATTGTCTAGTCTCGATGACTTGAATTCGAATTATAAGGCTTCGAGTCATCGAGATTCCACTCTTACACTCGTCTTGAAATCTCTTCTAACTCCAACAGCTGAAATGTCACTTAACTTGTTATTTCCAGTTTCTCCTATTACCAGAACATCCGTTGCCCTCACACTCTGGCCGGCTTGATGAATGTCTGCTACACTGTGAATACTCTCATTGAAAGACCCGATGCTGAACCACAGAAAGTCTTGTCCGATGGGTGTAAGTATTGTGTTATGCGAACAGAAGTGTTTCGTATTTGGTTTGTTTTCGTCTTCTGAAGAAACGTTAACGGTCCTAGATTAAACTTGTAATTGGAAATGTTTTCACCGCAACTGTATTTCTTTATTCCGACACAATTAAATGCCAAAGTTTTTTGCCATCAAATCCTGAAGTACACGGTAAATAAAAATAAAAATAGATGTTGTACATGAGTAGTATATACATCTAGCTTCCTTGTACTTAGTATGGCATATACACACGCTTTTTGAGAATACTTGTTATATCAGTAAGAACTTGGCTCCACATCAGCAGAAAACCGACCACCGAAGGTAGAAACCGAAAATTCGGGTACTTCAAATTTAAAGGAAATGGAAAGTACTCGGATTTTCGGTTTCTGCCTTCGGTTTCGGTCGGTTTTCTGCTGTGTGGAGCCAGGCCCTAAGACCCATTTTGTTTGTATTCATCTTAGTTTTCCTTCCTAACAACGATTCCTTTTCGCAGATATGATCATGACACTGAACCCGAACCCTGTCGAATACCACACACTGGTCAACACCATCTCCATGCAGGTGTCCTTCCACCACCCGAGAGAGGTCATAAACCCCTACGAACAGGGCTTTGCGATGTATCCAGGGTATAATTACTACTTCAGGATGAAAAAGGTAGAAACTATAGACAAGTACAAAAACAAAAGCGTTTAAAAAATTCTTCAGTCTCTATTTTAGGGGAAATAAGCGTTTCTTGAAGGAGCAACATTAAAGTAACTGTTCTTAATCAAAAGAAGGGAGATATAAATGCAAAACTAATAATTTCACAAAAAAAAAACAATGTTTGAAATTCAGAATCAAGATTATAATATATTTTTTTAATTATGTGAAGAACGGATCTACATTTTAGGAAGCAAGGACTGGATGCAATTAGGAAAGAAAAGTTTGGTTGTTTTCTCTGCATTAAACACGCAACGGCAGCGAAACGCGTTCTACAGAGTTCATTAGGCGAACTCACGTGGTTTTTGGAAGCAAAATAGATCTTAAAGTAGACACTGCAAAATATAAATATTGTTTTTCAGTATAATACAGCTAATTTTATAGTAATTTTACAGTAATAAACTGTAAAATAGATAGTTTTACAGTTTTTTTCTGTGCATTTTACAGTTTTGAGCTGGAACCTCTGCTGCCAGTATTATACTGTTGTTTTATTACTGCTAATTTTACGGTAATAAACTATATACTACACCGCAACGTTTCTTGACAAAAACATCGTGACGTCAGCATGGCATTTGCGTGACGTTAGCCTATGAAAAACGAGCTGGATAAAACGTCACAGCCTACTTGGGGAATTAGAGGAGATCGCTGACTGCTTGTGAGCTCATATTGGCTCCGCCCGTAGTGACGTTCAGTGTCAAGTTACGTTGCTGTCTAGTATGAAATTACTCATTTCACAATAATGAACTGTAAAATAGCTCATTTTACAGCTTTAAACTGAAACCTCTGCTTTCACTGTTAAAACAAGTGTTGCAGCAGATAAAAGGGGAATTATTTGCACTGTTTCCGAAACTATACACATAATATTCTCCAGGGGATACTTCAAGGTTCAAAAGGTGTAGTGTCCTTTGATCTCTGTAAAAAATGTACGGCATTCGTATGAGAAAAAGTTTCCTGATGGACACTGCATAGTTATATTTATGCGCATACATACATACATACATACAAACATACATACAAACACACATGTGAAACTAATAAAAGCGTATTGAAAATGGAAAAACTTTAACAGTTCTCTTCAAGAATCCAGTAAATTTTTGTGAAAAAAATAATTGTGCAACATTCATGAGTCACACGGATTGAGCAATTAAATTGGTAGCGTCATCTCTGGGTGGTTCAGCCAGTTATTTTATAAGGTAGGGGTCCAACTTCTCGATATAATGTATTTGATAATACTTCCGTTAGATATCATCAAAAAATTAGGGCCAGAATCCATCTTTTCGTAACATACGGGGGATCGGTATAGTATGTATCGGAACATATAGCAACTGCACTGTAAAAAATTAATGTTGATTTTACAGTATAATTCAGCTAATTTTATGTTGATAAACTGTAAAAAATTGCCAATTTACAGTAATAAACCGCAAAATTGCTTATTTTACAGTAATAAGCTGTAGAATTACTAACTTTGGTTTATTACCGTGCATTTCACAGTTTTAAACTGGAAACTGCTGACAGTATGAAACTGTTATTTTTACATTATAATACAGCTAAATTTTACGGCAATAAACTAAAATGTCTAACTTTACAGTAAAAAAATATAAAATTGCTAGTTTTAGTTTATGCATTTTACACTTTCAAATTTTAACCTCGGCTGCCAATATTATACTGCAAAATCAACAGCTATTTTTTGCAGTGTGAAAACTGCTACTGTTCAGCTGTTTTTAGTACTACACTCGTCTAACATGGTGATGATATTGAAATTTAATTGGGGGAAACTTTACCACATAACATCCCAGCAACTTCAGACAAGTTTTATATATCTTTACGAAATATGTATACTTTTTGAAGGCATGCATCAACTAAATTAATGAGCTATCTTAAGCGTGTGCCGGTTCTTCAATATTTTTTTTCTGAAATTAAATTAATTTTTTACTTAGCTAAGAAAAAGCCGTAAATTATTGCTTTAAGAAAAATCCGTGAAAGAAAAAATAAATTCAAAAAGTGTTTGTATTTCTCTTTAAACTAACACCAATATGTGGGTCCCTACCCTACTGAGTAAAAAGTTCTCTCTTTTTAGATTGTGAAGTACCTTTTACCAGCTCCGTACGAGACAGACTGCATCGACTACCTGGAAATATGGAAGTCTAGAGGAGGAAGAGGACCCACGAACCAAAGGGTATGTTTCAAAATGTAGTGACGTCATTTTTGCTAGTACCTTATATAATACGCTTTTGCACTGCAAAAAAAACCTGTTGTTTTTGCAGTATAGTACTCGCAACAGAGGTTCCAGTTTAAAACTGTAAAATGCACAGTAATAAACTGTAAAGCAGGAATTTTAGTTTATTACTGTAAAGCAGCAATTTCACAGTTTATTATCACAATTTTACAGTTTATTACTGTTAAGCAGCAATTTTACAGTTTATTATCACAATTTTAAAGTTTATCACTGTAAAGCAGCACTTTTACAGTTTATTATCACAATTTTACAGTTTATTACTGTTAAGCAGCAATTTTACAGTTTATTATCACAATTTTAAAGTTTATCACTGTAAAGCAGCAATTTTAGTTTATTATCACAGAATTAGCTGTATTATAGTTTAAAAACAATAGCGTAATACTGGCAGCAGAGGTTCCAGCTTAAAATTGTAAAACGCATAATAATAAACTGTAAAATTAGCAATTTTACAGCTTATTACTGTAAAGCAGCAGTTTTGCAGTTTATTAGTGTAAAATTAGAAATTTTTAGTTCATTACTGTAAAATTAGCAATTTTTACAGTTTGTAAAATTAAAATTAGCTGTATTATACTGTAAAAACTACATCGATTTTTTACAGTGTATCACCAAAACTTTAGGAACACTTTCAAAAATTTTCATTTTTAATGATTTATGGAGAAGTAGGAGACCGATTGTCTGTATAACATTTGTTCCATAAAATCTAAGCTTTAGCTGACATTTTCCATTAAGAATGAAATTCCCATGCATTTAGGGGACTAAAAAGGAAGGAGAGAGAGTCGGGACGTTTTTTATGCAAATTCATCGTAAATAGCCAAGAATAAGTGGTATTTCCAAAAATTAATTGACATTCTAAGTATAATTATTATACACTAGCGGTACCCGCACGGCTTTGCCAATGGTATAAAATAAAAATTTCATTTGTAAAATAATTGATATAGCAGAAGAAATGCTCTATTTTAGTTGTAATTCAACTATAATTCCTTCAAAGTATGATATAAAAATCTGGTATGGACCCCACGCTACTTAATTTTTATGTGTAAATTTCTTAGTAGATGCCTTAAGTGCTAAAATAGTGCTTGGAGTGAGCAAGATAACAGTTCAAACATTTATATCTCTAGTTTGCCGCGAAACAATGCAAAAAAAAAAATGTTTCACAATGATTAATCTCCTAAATATTGCCGATTTTAACATCATTCAGTGGATTTTTCGCAAAATATCGCCAATAGCGCCAAATTGAGTCCAAATATAAAAAGAAAGCAATTTTTTTCGCCAACTTGGTGATATGTCGCCAAATTGGCGGCAAATGCTTGACGACCAAAAGCTTGGCGATATATTGCCAAGTGGTCGGGCCAATTCATATCACTTTTGTCTGCATTGAAATGAACACTGATTTACTCTATAAAAGGGGTAAAACACCCCTTGGAAAATTCGAATGCAACCCCAAGGGAAGATGTACAAAAATAAAACAAAAGAGAAAATAAGAACAATTTTGTTGCTCACAGAAACCAACAGAAATCTTACCAAAGTTTAAAAGAAGAAGAAAGTTTTATTTCCTAGCTTTAAAAACAAAACGAACGATGCAATAACGCAATTCATACGATATTTGGTTAATCTGTGCTTTAGGTACCCTTTTCTCGCTAAATGGGCGATAGGCGCGCCAAGCGTGGTAACCCTGGCTATTTTGCGTAGTTTCTCTCGGAGCTTTCACTTCCGCGAGACACGCAAAAACGCGCCAAGTAATGTCCCAAAGCATTTTCACCCGGAAAAGACAGGGTTGCCAGAGAATTGAAACAAATAAATACTACGCCTCCTCTAAAAAAAATATTACAAAGTAATACTGCTTCCAAACGTCGCCAAAATCAATGTTGCCAAAATGCGAAATCTATGAAAATGAAAAAAAAAAAAAAAAATCCGCCAAATCTTTTAATTAAGTCATTAGTATATTGGAAACAGGGTTGCCGGAAAAATACTACGCTCCTTATTTGGGCCGAAAAAATATTACCGTAGTATCAAAAATACTACGTCTGGCGACGCTGGAAGAAGAACGAAACAAAAATAGGTATGAACACGTAACCATGGTAACAACATGAAAAGTTGATTTCCGTTGATAAAATAATTCTTTTCATCTTTCTTTTCAAACAAATTTTATTATCGAGCTGAACCATTTTAGAATCGTTTGGCTTGCTTTACTGAAGGTAAGCCTTGAATTTCGGGATTCTAAAAACAATTATTACAGCTCTCCTGATGATCGTAGAAACTTCGAAAAAATTTCATTTTGTGCAGAAAATTTCAAGCTTTCGAATGACATAAGACTTGAAAATGTGTATGAAATATTTCTTCCCTATTTTATCGAATTTCCGCTAAGAATTCGAATAGAAAAAAAACGAAATGGAATGTTCGAAAAATCGCTTCGAGGTGCAAAACTACATGCTACAAACTAATTTTGTGCCAAGTGGCGTGAAAATCGACCGAACGGTTTTGGCGCTACGCGCGTAACAGACAGAAAGACAGACACACCTTCAGCTTTATTATTAGTAGAAATATTTTTGAAAGTTAGTACTTATGTTCCGGAAAATATAAAGATGTCCTTCAAAACTGTCAGTTTCATTTTCCAGCTATAATCTCATAACATGCAGAGTTTTCCGGTTAAATTTTAAAATGCACAGTAATAAACTGTAAAACGAGTAATTTTACAGTTTCTTACTGTATAATTACTATAAAATTAACTGCATTATGCTTTAAAAATATATATTTTGTAGTGAATGAAATTACAGAGCATTTGCTCATATTTTAACTGTACATAAAATCTGTACCTCAGAACCAGACTAACGTAAGTCCATTTTTGTAACTTTTCATGGGGGGGGGGGGGGACGACGATCGGATGTATGCAAAGGATGGGACTCGAGCTCTTTTAATACTGCTAAATTATTGTGATGGAATTTGTTTGAGAAAAATTTTACCGAGAAATTTTACCAGAACAAATGCTCTAACTGAGATGCTGGTAGCCAAAGGGGGGTTTATTTACTCGTCGTCTTCTTCTTGCGGAAAAAAAATATTAAGAACTGTCTTCTGTAAAGGAAAACAGTTCTTCATATCTGTACCTCAGAACTAGACTAACGTAAGTCCATTTTCGTCGTTTTGCAGTAGAGGGAAGAAAATATTGTCGCATACATGCAAAGGATGGGCTTCGCGCTCTTTTCACGCTGCTAAATAGCTGTGAAGGAATTTGTTTTATAGAATACTGTTTTAATGGGTCGATGTGGAATGAGATTATACATACAATGAAGCAAAAAAGTGAAAATCGCCATTTTTTGGACTTACGTCGTTCTGGTTCTGAGGCACAGAAATTAAGCACGTTAATGTAACACGGTGGTAAAACACTGCCAAAAATGAACTGTTGTTTTTACTGTATAATA
>JAXGGA010021258.1:0-16898 GCA_038373865.1 Uloborus plumipes | reverse complement strand
TAGAAGTAATTTAGTTGAGGAAGAAAAAAGTTAAAAATATATACTCTTGAAACACACATATTAGAATTATTGTTATTATTTTCATTGTGCAGTGGGGAAAAAATCTATACTCAGGGGTCAATCTAGAGAGAGAAATTCCCCCTTCACAAAATTTAGTTTTCCAAAAAGGGACCCTTCACAGAATTCAAAAACTCAAACGGATCCTTCACAAAATTCAGTCACTTAAAAATGGGTCTTTCACAAAAATCCCGCACTCGAAAACGGACTCTTCACAGAAATCACAGTTTAAAGAATGATCAGGAATATTTCTTGCCCTAACTATTTTTCACAAAATTACGAATTAGTTTTCAAAAAATTCCAAACTATTTTTCACAAAATTCTAAAAGCAATACCTTGGTCAAACATCCTGGATTGACCCTTGATGCTACTTTTTGACCACGGATGCGGTGGAATTGGCAATGTCCAGCTTAGACAAGTCGATCTGGATGAGGGGGGAAATTAAAAATTTGATGCTTGTGATACATTCAATTTAATGTGTGTCAGCTTAATTTAGAGGCTAACACACATGTGCAAAAGCCGACATCCCTGAAAACTAATAGATGAGTCCATTTCGCTGGTAAACTGGATATTAGCTTTTTCATCTCATTCGTGGTCATACAGTACAACACTGAGATTTTTATTTGGAAGAAACGTGGCAATTTTTTTGGTGGGGTCAGCTTTTATGATTTTATAACCTTCTAAGAAAACGTAGTCACAAATCTTAAAGGGCATTTACATATCTTTGAAATCCGTTGCACCAGAGTCATGGATCCATTTTTTAATTTTGCTTTTTTCACTCATAAGTGAATTTAACCAAGTCTACACTAGATAGCGTTTTATACAGGCTTCTTCATTACTCAAAACATCAATGGTAAAGATTTGCCCGCTAGAGAGTGCTGAACAAGGACCTCCCAAATGTTTGTTTACATTTATTAGCATGTTGTTTCTGCTGTAAAAAGTGATGTTTATCCTATCTTTAAGGGTTAAAAAATATTGATATAGTTAACTGAAGTGGAGTACAGAGCGAATTGATGCCAAAGGCCTGATTAGTACTGCTTTTTAGGGGAAATAAATTCCCTTTTCAGGTAAAGTCACAACTCATGATTCAGTCATACGACATTCATTTATTGTTTACTTACTTCGAATTAGCAACATTTTGCAATGGCGTTCAATTTTGACATCTCTGCATTAATAAAATATACGCTTTTCTTCACAGCCGATAAATAAAAATGCAGCAATGAAATAATATTGTTCTATTTACTATTTTGTTTCATTATTGTTGCTCACACGATCTTAATTGCTACGCAAAAGCTCAGATGTTCATTTTGATAGCGTTGACCCATCAGAGCGATAAATGGCGAATCTATTCGTAGAGACATTTCATTTTGATGCCCCAGAATGAAATGTACAGTAATGAAGCGATGGTGTTCAACGGAAAGACGATTGACAACAAAACATATTAATTTCTTTAGTAAAAACGAAATGAGCATATATAATCGTTTGGTACTAAAGAGCAATACAAGTACGAAAAAAATAAACAAAACTACAATATTACGACGACCAACTGTAAAATTTTGTTTTCATTTACACAACATTAAAAGGTAATGTTCTTTTTATGTTAAATTTCACACATTGATAATATTTCGATAATTGGGAATCTGCTGTGGTTGCCAAATTTTTGGCGATAATTACTTTATTTTGTTGCTCTTTAGTTTATGTTTGCGAAGGAAGTATTTCCCTCGCTCATAAATTGGCCACAAAGATTTAACGCCAATAGGGAAAGATAACCAGACTTCCAATCACCGAAATCTTCCCTTTTTTTGTTTCTAATTTCACACATACGTTTAATACTTGAAAGTAAAATAATGGGCCAACTGAAAAAAAGCTGCGAAATAATGTGAGAATTCTTATTAAAAAACTCGCCAAATCAACTTTAAAAGCTCCATTAGCATGTAACATAATAAGTTTAATAAATATATCGAGCCATTATTATCATTGAAATTTAAATTAAAATGCAAAATAAGAGAAAAGAAGCAACCATGAAGACGATGCAAGCTTAAAATTTTAATCTTTGCTTAGGTGGTAAGAAAATACATCGTCAGGTTAAAAAAACGTACCTATAACTGAAACGTACATACTACCAAAGATCTCGGTTATTGAAATATTCTCAAAAGCTTTACGGAGAACAAATTCTTGATGTGCTTTTCAAGATATTAGTGCCATAGTCATTCCAAAATGTCCATTAAAATGTAAAAAAATCGCCAAATAAATTAATTTGACCATCTAAACTCATCAAAAGTTTTGATGGAACTATCATTCCAAAATCGCCATTTGTCGCTCTGCGGTGCTAGTGTCGTTTCATAGTTAATTTAGAATCAATTAAAATGAAAAATAATTCGCTAACTAATTAAAACAAGCCGTTAAAATGCAGAATAAACCAACAAATCGAACGAGCTATTAAATAACGTTAAAATATACTAAAATAGAATTGAATGCCAAATTGTAAAATGGTCGCCAACAAATTAACTTTTAATTTTGTCTTTTATTTGTCTGATTTGTATATAATGTTAGTTACCATAAAATTCGATAGATGTCGCTGGACAAGGACCTCCGTTTTTATCCCAAGGATTTTGATCAAATGAAGAAGCCTGTATAAAACGCTATCTAGTGTAGCCTTGATTTAACAAAACCTCAATTGTAAAAAAAAGTTTACATATATAGTAGATGGAACAGAGCTTCATCCTGGCTGAATCATAAAAAAATGTGATTTAGCCACTTTGGCGTATAGTAATTAATGTTGTGAATATTTATTTTACAATTATAATTACATAAATATTGTCCTTTGAGTTATACACAATTTTGTTATGTTTCATTATAAAACATAAAAAAATAAATTTAATTAAAATGATAGCTTGTATTGACCCTGGGAACTAGAAACTGTCTAACAATTAACAAAATATTCAGTGTTACTTGAAATGAAATAAATAACTTACATCAATTTACATTTAGTATATAATTATATGAATAACTTCAGTTTCTTTAAAACAAAGCTGGTAGAATGTGGCTTTCTTTAAACATTTCTAGTGTTGAAAAAAAAATAGAAATTAAATAAAAAAAAGTTAAAAAAATATTAATAATAGTCCCAAGATAGTAAAACATCCTAAGTCTTAACAATCAGTAAATCGAAGCTGAATTTTTATTATTTTTTATGTAGTAAATATGAGGAGAGTGCACATTCATTGTGCATCCACTTTTGATGAAAGACATTGTCTTTATTTCACTTATAACTTTAAAGAAAATGCTTATTTTTAATTCAATACTTTTTAGGATTAACAGTTCCAAAATTAAACTTATTATTTTAGCAAATGTGACACTAGTAATGGGCTCTAGGACCACCTAGGCTGATCAATTCAAAAATATGAGCAAAGAAATTAACCCAAAAAGGAGCAGTAACTCTCAGCATACCGATCTTTCTGTCATGAGCTCTACTACGTTTGAGAACCCAGATCTAGATAATAAGAATGAACATGGGAAAGCCATTCACAGATAGTTTTCAAAAATTGCAGTTTTGACTTTTTTTTTTAATGAAATGCTTTATTTATCCTAGTTTCAGGGATGAGATATTTCCGACTTTCTATGTTGAAAACAGTTTTCACTTTTTCAGGCCTTAGAGCTCTTTAGTCTGATTTTTTCTTATACAGGGTCTCCCAGTTAAGTGTTTCAAAACTTGTAGGAAGGTGTGGTGCATCTTTACGACTGGAAATCATGATCAAATTCAATCGGAGTGCTGGTTTTTTTTTTCGATTATATTCACTAGTTTTTCAGTATTATTGATTCGGGCGTTTTAAAATTAACAACATTGTTCTCTTGTCAAAGAAATTAAATAATACAAAAATTTGTTGAAGAAATATCAAAATTATTTGCAAACTATGAAATTTTTCTGCTAACGTTGCTCATTTGTTCGTCTATATTATTCAGGGCCCGAGCTAAGCATTCACCAGCTAAATGCCATAAAATTGTAAATCTGTTAAAAAAAACTCGGATTAGGCTAAAATATTGGCAAATGAAAAAATCTGTAACATTTCCTATGGAAACAAAATACAGGCAAAATATTAATACAAATTTGTTCAGTTCAATATTTCACGTATACTTTTAAAATTTGTCTTATTCGCTAACTAACAGCTTGAAATACCTAGATAAAAATCTAGCTTAACTTTTGAGAACCAGGTGGTACACATGCTGTACTGCCTATCTTTTTTCCTTTGAGGGCGGGGTCCTCAATACCCCTTACTGGGGGGATTACGACTTTGTATTCGAACCGCGAAGTCATAAAACCTAAGTGCTTTCCGTTGCATCTTCCGTCTTCAGAGGAAAAGAGATCTGCAGTTCAACAGCTGTACCGCCCGTCTCGAAAGGAAAACTTCTATACGAATAGCCCGGATCCAAAAGGTGAAGGATCTAAAATTATAATTCATTGTATGAAGTATGCCACCTTTATCAGTATATTTAGCAGCACTAAAATATATAACTTCAAAATTTATAGAGATGGCTCATTCTTATTAAAATGGTAACTTTTAGCTCAAGAAATTCAGAAAAATAAATGGATAAACCTGTTGGAAATTTGTTTTTAGATGGGTTAATGCAAAGAGAGACTTAGTTTAAAAATTGTACATTAAGGTATTGAAAATATTTTAATGAATAAATTATTTTTACATATTCAAAAGCTATTAATATAGATAGATAGATATTTGGTGTATTGTACTCTCCATAACAATATTTAATATTTTGTTCATAAATTAAGTATGGAGATAAAAAATAAAGTTTTGAACAATGAAAATATAAAAGTAATTGTATTTAGAATGTAAGAAAACCGTTTGAACAGATAACTGTTACGAATTGCTTGCTTTAGGAATATGTGAGTCAATGACAAATTCATTAAAATTTCTAGTAGATAGACCAGATTGATTTCTGAGATTAATCTCATACAAATATTCTTAGACAAAATAGTAAATTATTACTACAGTCGACGCTCGATATAAAGACCATCTCCGTTCCAAAGAAATAGGTCTTTATAACGGGTGGTCGCTATAACAGGTAGAATTTTTGTGTTTCGGGAATCAAGTTGGGGCTTTTCCCACTGGTCTTTATAATGGCATGGTCTTTGTAACGTGTGGTCGTTATAACGAGCGTCGACTGTATTCATTTTTCATGCGTTATTTTGTTTCATGTAGGTTTTAAAAGCAAAGTTTATTCCAGAGTCAAATTTTCAGCAACTTGAAGACAAAAATGTGCTATAATGTTTGTCTGAGCTTGCAGCTTTAAACTGCTAAAACTTTTACTATTTTCTTATTTTATTTTCGTTCTGAGGATTTTACTATTGAGAGAGTATTACTTAACTTAGTGGGGGCAATCTTAAAAATATTTGTCCAAATTTTTTAAAAATAGAAATTATGCTTAAAATGTATTTTTTTATTGCTCAATATTTTAAAATGGCACACACAAAAATCTGAGCATGTTTGTTGAGAAATAAGTTTTTCTAGCAGTGGAGATAGGTGAGAACTACATTTTGGTGCATTAAATCTATATTACATTTAATTCACCAAATAACATTAAATATACATTTATAAACATAAAAATAATTTTGAAGAATTTTGATGAAAAGATTTCACTCTTAAGCTTACTTTCTTCGCACTGAAAAGAGGCGTTCCTTGTAGTGCCGAAATGAGTGTATGCAGTAATCTGCTGGTTTTTTACAATTCAACATTATTTTCAGCTTTATTTATTTATTTTTGTAGTTTTTCTTCATCAGGGTGTTACTTTTGATGCAGGTCTCAACAATTTTATTTATTTTCGAGGTATATTTGTCAACTATGATGCTGGATCTATCATTTCGAAACACAGTGCATAAAACATTCATAAGCTGTAGCAAGAACACGAAAAATTCTTTCTCCTATCGTAACTTCTCCAAATTCGCTCTCCAATGTTCTCCAAATTTAATTCAATGATGAAAATTTTCTCATCTTCATTGCATGTCATGCATTGGCAGCAATGAGGGCACAAAACAGCCAAACATACCAGCGGTAATGCCAACGGAAAAGGGATTAGAGGTCCCATTTCACATTTCCCTTTATTTCTAGTAAGTTTCTTTTTCTTGCTGTTAATCTGTTTGTCATATCTTTCATAAAAGCTTTTATGTCTCCTCTAAGCTTTTTAACTTCTTTTCCTCTTAGTCCTTCCATCCAACAAGCTAGTTTTCCAATATATTAAATGTCCCCGATATCAGTATTTTTCAATGATCTAATCTGTTGCTGCCTTTCATGTTCTCTTCTCAGTTGTGCTGATATGATAAAAGTTGACTATCTTGATTCACTGCAGATGCTGAAAGTGGGAAATGTAGTGGAATTTTTTACACACTGAAAATTTACTGCAAGCTTTGTTGAAATATGCCCCAATGATGTGAACTGAGGGGCATAATATACTGTCGTTCATAATGAATCATAATACTTATATGTTAGTTTTTTTTTCAGGAGAATGAAGGGGGGGGGGGGTTAAATAAATGTTTTAATGAAAATAAATTAGTCTGATTTATTAGTGAAATACTAGTACTATAAATTGATGTGTCCATTTCTTTTTCCTATGGTATTCAGTACTTCCGCTGGATTGATGTCTTGATTCCTATAAACATATAACAGAGCAAGGCTGGTTAAATTCATCTTAAGTTTTGCTTCTTGAATGTGTTTTGAGTTGTTTCTTGCTGAAAATGACTTCTTAGCACTGGCAGTTGAGACAATGATGGTGGCAACTATTTGGAGGAGACAACGAGATATTGGGTATAAATTCATAGGATAAGTACTCAAAGAATTTAGAGCATTAGTCTTCATCACTTTTAATTTCCATTTTTTTTCACACCACAAAAATTCTATTACTTGCATGTTCACTGAAATGTGATAATAAACATGCGTGTCATTTAGTAGGGTCAGGGGGGGGGGTAGTATTCATAAATGAAATGGATGAGTATATCTTCCATCTTGCTTGGCGAAAGGGTTGTTACACTTCATTGATCTTGGTTTGGTCTTGGTAGGGCGTATGAGGACATCGGCGGTCTGTTTGCTCTGCAGAAGGCGCAGCAGGCTGGTTCGTCCACGGGTTTGGTGCACTTGTAAAAGCAGTGATCTTGTCCGCATTTCAGGCATCTTGATGTCCTGTGACATTTCAACTCCAAATGTCTGTATAAGTGTCATTAAACGGACCTCTGGCATTAGTAACATTAGCACCGGCGCTTTTCCACCCTTTTTCTGAGGTGGCCGATTCCAGAGATGTTGAAAATGTTCTTGGAGTATTTGTCCTTGGAGCGAACCAACAGGGGTAGGAGTTTCTTTTCGGTGCCTGTTTTTATCTGTATGACTTGGATCACCTATACACCTATGTCGGTCAATTTGTCTTTGAGTTCGTCAGTGGGGTACTTCGAAGGAAGGCCCCAGTTGGAGTTATGGTTTAACAGATAAGACTCCATTTGTTCGACATCATCTTCTAAGGTTGGATAGATGAGGAGGTCTCTTCCTGTCATTCTCCCTTCAATTTTTTCTGCACTGATTTTATCTATTTTTTCGAGTAGCTATTTTGGATTGGCATGCAATCCCCCCCCCCCCCTGCTACAGAGATTGGGGGAAAGGGGGATTGGTCTCTTCCGGTGGATGTTGCTTTTGTCAGATGTCTTTTCATCCCAAAGCTCACACTTTTTTGCATTGAAAGCAGGGTTCTTTGTAACCTCAAAACACGTGTCTAGTTAATTGCAGTATTTGCTTTTAAATGTCAGATTACCCTAATTTACTTTTTAAGCACAAAAAGTACAATTGCCCATGGTTCAGATCCAATAGATGTGCTTTAAATGTCCAATAGTTAACAGTACTATTTAACTCGAAAGTTAAGAAAGGAATGTTCTAAGATATTGCATTCTTTAAATATTTCTAGCGTTTAAAGTTACGAAAAAAACGTGCCATAATTGTACGAACATTTCAAAAACGCATGCCGGACAGATTCTGACCAAGGGAGGACCATTTGAGCCATTGCTGGCATAAATGATGGAGTCTGTGTCGTGGTACAACACACTCCCTTAACATCCATTTCCTAAAAAAATTGAGTCTGGCCCATGCTGTCGTGAAAATTGCTGTAAAAATGTTGGTCAAAATGTCTTCCGTGACAAAATCTTCCATTTTATATTGTACGGCAGCAATTTCTGGAGTAGGAGAATAGACATCTTGAACCTATAAAAGACAGAAAAATATTGCATTTGTTAACTCACTTTCAAGGGAATCTTTCAGATAGAAAAATAAATAAATAATAATGGAGAAAAAAAAGTCTATATCTTAAGTCTTTTCTGGAATCCAAGAAAAGTTTGTTGAAATACTCCACCGAATGTACGTACTCTAATCTAGTCTTATTCAGGCTCATCCATCCCCCATCTGTACAACAAAAAGAGCAAGGCATTTTACATTTATTTATATTTGTTATAATTAAGACAATTACAAAATAAATTGCTCACTTCCCCCAAAAGGTGTACAGTGCTAATTTTGCAACTTGCCGTCGAGTTTTTCATAACAGAAGAAGAATCTAAATGTACTCCTTCTTTTTCTGCATATTGACGAATCTAATTCTTTTTTTCTTAATCAGTTACACACTCAATAGGCTAGCTACTACTTTCTTGCTTGATCTTAAGAATGAGATTAATGTAGGTTTTAAACAAGGAGTCTGTTGATGATTCAAAATGATAAACGTAGTATATCTGAAAGGGAGAAAACATGGGAGCCTATTTTTGACAATATTCTTGTTACCTTTTTCACAGAAAAAAAAAAAATATTACATTTATGGTCCTTTTTGCAGAGCCAGCTTCAGTTCTTCTGTACACCAGGTACCTAACAATGCTCGTTCTTCATCTTTATGGGTACAGTATTTCTAACTCATGTTTTCATTACAGACTCGGCACAAAGGAAACATTAGTTTATCTTTGCATTGGTATGGAAGTTTTGGAAGAAATAACCTGCGTGGTGGTAACACTTTGCATTTGATTATTACAAAATATTTGCTAGGATCATCAAAACTTTCAGTTATAACAGCGGGATGACTCACTGGGATAAAGGCAGTATTTATTCACCTGAAAAATGAAAAACTGATTAGAAAGAATTGGAAGGAAAAAAATAATAAAGCTAAAATAGAAAAAAAAAGAAGTTACCCATGGGTAGAGCGAAGTAAAATCCATGTATTTTACTATTCCTTCGTAATACATACGAATAGCATTAGTACGCCCTCCAAAAAAAGCATCACGAGGGTTTAACCTATTTTGCACTTCGTGGCATTTTATAAAAGACTGCAATTCTTCTTTCGTCTTCATTTCGTTTTTAAACCCATGCTCCCACTTTTCTACTACTTTAAATCTCAAAGATTTTAGTTCGGCAGTTGTTCTTTCAGTTTTTTTTGGGCAAACCGCTCATAGAATGTCTAGAGAGTGAGTTTATTACACTGCTGTCGTAACAGGACAGACATCCATGAAAGAAAAAAAAAAGAACAGCCCTAGGAGAAAAAATTATGCATGAGGAACAACGATTTAAGTAATTATTATTTTTAAATATAAAATTTCGGAAAAAGAAAAAAAAAAAAAACTATGTGATATTGATACTGTCTTCAAACTTTCGCAATAACCATCAACTGAAATATCGCTCAATGTCTTCTCTCCCAAACCGTTCAGTGCATGAGCTATAGAAATGCCTTCTTTGGTTGTCGCATAATCTAATCATCTGATGGCATTCGCACTATAATTAATGGAATTAATATAGCCCTGTAAAGGAACCATCGCTATTGTGTTAGGCTTGATATGTGATGAACGAAACAAAGCCATGCATGCGGATGCAATAGTGATGTAGCAAAAGAAAAAAACAATCAAAGTTAAAAGAGCTAAAACAAAATCTGGGGAGGGAAATGTAAATTTTTGTGAAAAATTACGAACCAGAATGGGTCCACTTTTGCAAACTTCAAGAACTGTTTTCGGAACTCTTAAACAGCAACCGCGTAGTATATCTACATCAGAACTAAAAAAAAGTCATACTAATAATTTTAAAAAAAGAATAAAAATATTTAGTTTTAGTTGAAAAAATTGCTTACCGACAGTAGGTCAGGATTTCTTCTTGGAAATTGAACTCATCTTCTGCATGTTCACAGTATCAGGAAAGAAAGGACTCTCGGATAAAAGTGGGCATAGTATCGGGCTGAAAAATCTTTGTTCGGGCAATTCTTCCTACATAACTTTGATTCTCCTGTATATTGGAAAAGATGGGGGAACGAGTCAATTACTCGCAAGTTGAGGCACTTGAGAGTAATTGACATGATTTTTGATCCACACGGAATTACATCTGGTTTCAAACCTTGTCCTAGTAGCCAGCTCAGCAAAAATTGCCAGTCTAATGCTAAAAAAAAATTCTTTCAAAAACATAATTATTTAACCATAGTAAGAAACCAACAAAGGAAACATTTACATGTTAAATTTTACATATATACTTAGCCTTTCATGTTACGAGCAATAGCAATGTTGTGACACCCGATTTAAGTGACAGACGTTGTTAACTACTGATATTTATTGACTTGAGTAATTACTATACACAAAAATACTATATACACACAGAGAATAGAGAAATAGATTGGGACGCATCCTGCTAATTGGCACTCATCCTGCTGTATTCCCAGATGTTCCTCAGATTCGACTATTTCTGCGTAGGTGCAGGGGCCTAATAGTATACCTGCTGCATCATGTAGAGCATTCGCACTGTTCATCAGGGCTGAGCGTCTACGATCCTCTCGTGAATTAATAGCCTTGTGGTCATTATTCAGGTAATCCAATGCGAAGACAATTGCTTTTGCGCAACACAGTCCTTCACTGCCTGTCGGGATTGTAAAGACTGAGGTTTTCTTCAGGCAATCTATATCTACGTTTACGATTCTCCGTCGACCTGCTCCAATGTCGCGATTTAGGGTCATTATGTCCACCTAGAACCTGCAATCCATTTTGACCTCCTTTGATTGTAAAACTGTCGCAACAGCAGAGACAATTTTTTCGACTCATCTCGCTGACGCTTAGCAAACGTGTTGAAATCGGCCTGTCCAGCAGTGGTGAGTTAATGCAAAATCCAACAAGTTCTGTTGGTCTTAAGTTTTGCGTTGCTCTCCTGAGCAAAATACTAAAAAGAGTCCGAACGGTATCGACAGTGGCAATTAAAGGTGTTTCGCCCAGTTGCATAGGGAGTTAATCAGAATCAATTCGAACCCGAACAGAAATTTCTTCCGCTTGATATTTCTGATTCCTTCGTCTGCTGTTTTCCTCGATTGTAATAGCATTTTCCAATTAAATAAGAAATTAAAAAAAAATAATTAATTCGTAAACAAAAACGTTTAACGAAAGCATTAATTATAACGGCGATTTTCTATAAACTGGTAATTTGCTGTCCGGACCGAGTATTTTAAAAATAATAAAGTGGAATAAAGTAATTATCGCTCTTAATACAAGTAAAGCATTAATACTCTGTTGCCCAATTGTATTTTCAGCGATAACAATTTAATTCTTTTTTCTAGAAATTATCTAAGTGCTAGAAACACAGTCCCCTGGCTGTCCCAATCGTATTGTCTAACACTTCAAGATAATATTCCAAAAATCCTATAAACACTACATAAATTTGGCAATTAATATCTAAAAATAGAATAATGCAGCTATACTTTTTTCATGATATAAGGTCTGATTACATATTTCTAAAACTAAAAATTGTCATGTAAATTCTGTCCGGAGATTTTTCAAACAGGCCCCTGAGACAAATTCAAAGCTCCAATAGAAAAAATCTGTTATTCTTGCAAACGTTTTTTGACATGAAGTAATCAGTGTGAATTTGCTGAAATTGCTGAGAACGGTGTTTAAACGATACTTTGTTTTGTTTGATAGCTACATTTGTCATGAAAGTATGCATCAGGGTCGTTGCGAAAACAAGTCCTCTGGGAAGTGATTTAATTGTCGATTAGTTTTATCACGAAACATATTAGTTATTATGTCCACGATTTGTGCCTAAATGTATAGGTAGTCTCGTAACTAATTATGTTCCAACAGTTTTGCAGATATTACGCAATAAAGAGCAAAAACACAGTCACCTGGCACAGTCCCCTGCCTAGTTATGCCAGGCGGAGGACTTAACCCCTATCACAATTTATCAGAAAAACCCAAGCTTCGATTGGCCCTCTTTAAAACCAAAGTAATAGATTCATTTTCTGAGTAATAGTATTATAATTATACGAACATTTCAAAAAACCACGCCCGGACAGATTTCGTGTGAAAAATGAAGAGTTTACAGAGAATCCCCCATAACGACTTGACTACTATATACATAAACGTAATGAAATATAAAATGATTTAAAAAATAAACAGTAACTCATAATTTTTGGTACAAAATGGTGTTAAAATGACACAAGTTACGACACGGCCGAAATACTTTATCATCCATTCATCATAATTTATATTTTGCTCATGTTTGAAATGCAATTACAGAATTACAAAACAAATGGCTGTAAAAGTTATTAGCAGATGTAACCAGAGAAGCAATTGCGTGAAAAAAATAAAAAATAAAATTTCCAGTAAAAAGAGATGCCTGCGCAGGAAATATTATGGCAATTTCCCTCGCAATTTCTTCGTACGAAACTCTTTTCAGTGTTCGAGTTTTATACGCTGAGAGGTTGACGTCTCAAAGATGATTTTTGTTTCGTACTTCATTTACTAGGAATTCGGTAACTTCCAATTCCAATCCTTTTCCTTGGCTTCCATCGCGCATGTGTTTTTCACGTTCGTTGCCATCTTTATCAAAACGTTGTAGCGAAGGTGTTGCTTGACGTCACAAAATGTCAACTCCCCGATTGGTTCTTCTGTGGCTTGCCAAAA
Source organism: Uloborus plumipes (assembly GCA_038373865.1). Classification (NCBI taxonomy): domain Eukaryota; kingdom Metazoa; phylum Arthropoda; class Arachnida; order Araneae; family Uloboridae; genus Uloborus; species Uloborus plumipes. Next base: position 3,898 of record JAXGGA010021258.1, on the reverse strand, counting down.
AATGAACGCAGTTTTTTCTGGCACGGGGAAAAAATAGTTCCTAGTAGGAGCAACTGCAATTTCAATACCCACGAGGATTTTAGAGTAATCGTTGGTGGAGGTAAGTAGAAAAACAGGTTCCAGATTGAATTGCCAATTACTATTGCGGTTGTGCTGGTCTGTAATTTCTATCGTGTGATATGCGTTTTAGTTTATATTCTTTATCTGTTTTATCAATTTTAGTTTATCAGCTACATGCATGAATCTCATAATTTGAGTAAAGCGATCCCGCGCATATAATTGTGCACTAGTTCGTTTCTCAAATCAGTGGCATTTTCCCAAAATCGATTTTTCTTCTGGGAACAGCGCACTATCCGCTGATGATTAGTATTCCAATAAAAACTTTTATTTCTTCTGGTGTCACTTCGGGATCAGCGTTATGTGTTAACATGGTATACTTTGTTATTTCTGATGTTATAAGCAAGATTATACCGTCATCAAAACACATTTCAAACATTTCAAGTGGTGATTTGAACGGAACTCTGAATAGTCTGCTCGTGGGAAAAAATATTTAAATTTGTTGTGTTTATGAACCTATATTCTTTTCTAAGAAGAATTCGATCTTTTATTCTTCCTCTGTCTCTGCGCTTGGTGGCCCATTACTCATTGTGTTTGAAAAATCTAACTTTTCTTCAGAATCTGAAATATCTGTATCACTTCCATTGTTTCGACTTTCCGTTGTAATTTCGGCATTTGCCTGTAACTGGTTGCCAGTTAAATTACCTGTAGGACCTTCATCCTCTTCTGTAGAATCTTCATCATTGATTTCAGCAGCATCTGGAGGTTCAATGTGAATTTCTTCAATGTCATCAGAATCTAGTTCATTTAACAGTTGAAGTACCTCTTCAAGCGTTAAATTTCTAGAGGAAAAAAAAACAAACCTGAATGAAATGTCCCGTAAATTAGCATGTAAATTTGACTACGACTAGCTTTCACTGACTTAACAATGCGAAAAAAAAGAATCCCTCCCACTCTCTTTATCATTCTTATCATTATATGGGCGATTCTCTGTAAACTGGTAATTGGCTGTCCGGACTGAGTATTTTAAAAATAATAAAGTGTAATAAAGTAGTTATCGCTTTTAATACAAGTAAAGCATTAATACTTTTTGGCCCAATTGTATTTGGAGTGATAACAATTTAATTTTTTTTTCTAGAAATTATCTAAGCGCCAAAAACACAGTCGCCTGGCTGTCCCAATCCCATAGTCTAACTGTTAGATATAGTATTTCAAAAAACCTATTAACACTATATAAATTTGGCAATTAATATCTAAAAATAGAATAATGAAGCTACATTTTTCTTATGAAATAAGGTATAATTACGTATTTCTAAAACTTAAAATTGTCATGTACATTCTGTCCGGAGTTTTTTCAAACAGTCCCCTGCAACAAATTCAAAGCTGTAATACGAAAAATCTATAACTTTTGCAAATTCTTTTTGGCATGAAGTTTAAAGTTATCAGTGTGAATTTGCCGAAATCGCCGAGAACGGTGTTGAAACCAGGGCTGCGGAGTCGGAGGAAAAATGGTCGACTCCGACTCCGTGATTTTAAAACTTTCGACTCCGACTCCGACTCCCGACTCCTGCTTTTTTTTTAATTATTTTTTTTTACCCAAATATGAAGAGGGAAAAACCCTAAACAAAGGTTGAAATATTAAGACCATTTTTAAAAGTTTCATTTTTATTCATGGTCGTAGCTAGGACTCACTTTAGGGGGGCAGATAGCAAGCTGGGGTATCCCAGTCGGAGGTCATGAGAGGTCATTGTGACCTTTCAAAAAGTTCAATTTTCTCAAGAATTCTCGCAGGTAATTTCACCACATTCACCTCAATTATCGGAGGTCACTGTGACCTCCCAAAAAGTCCATTTTCTCCAGAGCAAAAGACAAGTGCCGCTATTGTCATTTGACTCCGTACAAAACTAATCATTTTCTTGTTAAATGGCCAGACTTTATTTTAACACATTGCATTTTTGCTGCAAATACCCGCCATTTGAAGCACTTTTTAATGATCCTAGATGCTAAGGATTTGGATATTGGACGCTGAAAATTTGTATCTGTTAGTTTCAAAGATATGTTTTCACCTCCATAAAGTTTCATCCAAATCGGAGGTGGTCGGAGTCGGAGTCGGAGTCGACATGTTTTTCAGCGACTCCGACTCCGACTCCTTTGGTCCAAAATCAGTCCGACTCCGACTCTTCGACTCCGACTCCGCAGCCCTGGTTGAAACGCTACTTTGCTTAGTTTGAGAGCCACATTTGTGATGAAAGTATGCATCAGGGTCGTTGCGAAAACAGTCCTCTGGGAAGTGATTTTATTAATGTCAATTAATTAAATTATAAAACATATTAGTTATTATGTCCACTATTTGTGCCTAAATTTGTAGGTAGTCTCGTAACTAATTATGTTCCTATAGTTTCGCAGATATTACGCAACAAAGAGCAAAAACACAGTCACCTGGCACAGTCCCCTGCCTAGTTATACTAGACGGGGGACTTACCCCCCATCATAATTTATCAGAAAACCAAACTTCAATTGGCCCTCTTTCAAACCAAAGTAATAGATTCATTTTCTGAGCAATATTATTACAGTCGACGCTCGATATAACGACCGTCTCCGTCCTACAGAAAACGGTCTTTATAACGAGTGGTCGCTATAAGAGGTAGAACATAGAGTATATTGGGATACAGTTGGGGGGTTTTCTCACCGGTCGTTATATTAGGATGGTCTTTGTAACGTGTGTTTCGACTTTCCGTTGTAATTTCGGCATTTGCCTGTAACTGGTTGCCAGTTAAATTACCTGTAGGACCTTCATCCTCTTCTGTAGAATCTTCATCATTGATTTCAGCAGCATCTGGAGGTTCAATGTGAATTTCTTCAATGTCATCAGAATCTAGTTCATTTAACAGTTGAAGTACCTCTTCTAGCGTTAAATTTCTAGAGGAAAAAAAAACAAACCTGAATAAAATGTCCCGTAAATTAGCATGTAAATTTGACTACGACTAGCTTTCACTGACTTAACAATGCGAAAAAAAAGAATCCCTCCCACTCTCTTTATCATTCTTATTATTATATGGGCGATTCTCTGTAAACTGGTAATTGGCTGTCCGGACTGAGTATTTTAAAAATAATAAAGTGTAATAAAGTAGTTATCGCAACAAAGAGCAAAAACACAGTCACCTGGCACAGTCACTGGCACAGTCCCCTGCCTAGTTATACTAGACGGGGGACTTACCCCCCATCATAATTTATCAGAAAACCAAACTTCAATTGGCCCTCTTTCAAACCAAAGTAATAGATTCATTTTCTGAGCAATAGTATTACAGTCGACGCTCAATATAACGACCGTCTCCGTCCTACAGAAAACGGTCTTTATAACGAGTGTTCGCTATAAGAGGTAGAACATAGAGTATATTGGGATACAGTTGGGGGGTTTTCTCACCGGTCGTTATATTAGGATGGTCTTTGTAACGTGTGGTCGTTATAACGAGCGTCGACTGTATAATTATACTAACATTTCAAAAAACCGTGCCCGGACAGATTTCGTGTGAAAAATGACGAGTTTACAGAGAATCGCCCATATAATAAAATAAAAATGTGTCAATTTAACAAATGTAATAAACACATATGCCTAGCACTCCTAGCATACCTAGCTCCTAAAACATAAAATAATTTTTTTTGGCACTATATAGTGTAAAATTCTTTCACAAGCATAGAATTATTACATATCTATTGCTGTTTCTAATGCTTTAAAATTATACCAGTTAGAGGAAATAAGGACTTGAGCAATGAAAGAAAAAAAGTCATTACTCAGATCTTGCAACCAAAAAATTTAGATTTTAGACCCTTAATTTTTCCA
>JAXGGA010021257.1:0-16898 GCA_038373865.1 Uloborus plumipes | reverse complement strand
AGCAAGGGGGGGGAGGGCTTTAAGTAAAAGGAAAAGCCCCCCCCCCCCCTCGTCTGAGGCATCGGTTGTTACTTCTAAAAAAACTGTTGTTTATACGCATATAAAAGAACTATTTGGATTAAAAACAAAAATTAGCTCCAAAATGTAATTATGTCTGTTCTAGTGAGAAGGTATAAATTATAGCTTCAGAATAATTCTGACATAGTACTGTTAAGTAATTTAGTGCTGATAAATATGTGCATCATGACAGAAAAAATATTTTTGAAAAATATATTGCATAGAATCCAGAGTTGTGCGAATCAATACTAAGCTTCGGTGAGCACTAATTTCTCTAAAAACCATTTTAATTTAGATATAATTTCGCAGTGGTTAAAGAACCGACCGCCGGGCCCGCATTCCGGATTCGACCTATACATTTGCGCGTGCGCAGATGCTACCCATTCAACGGATCGCAACAACTCAACGGTAGGATCTCGATCCTCATTCGTTCGGCTGACCATTCGTCTTGTGGTAGCTCCTCGTGGGGAAATGGCGAACGCATCGATCATGAAAATACCGGAAAACAATCACACCTGCTCATATTAATACATTTTTCTTTTTCTACCACACACCCCAGGGGCAATTGTGTTTGGGTCTTAATTCCTCAATTCTAGCATATTTTCGTGTGTTTAAACCGGAAATCCAGTATTTTTCGCTATGCTGTTATCTTCCCACATACGAAATTTTTTTCCCCTTAATCCAGATTTTCGACAATTATGTCAATAATTATTTATGATTTACATCATTTAGACCTGTTAAAATGACATTCTAAAATTGTTTTGAGTTAATACATTGCTTTATTTGCTGTGTTTATACTTTTGATGCCTTCATTTTAAATGATGCAATTATCTTTTGCATCAGGTTTCAGAATCGAATTTTTCTGATTCTTGATGTTTGTTTGCTTTGATAAGAGAAAATAAGTAAAATGTATTTTTATATCTGTTAAAATTGAAATTTTTAAAATTTCAAGCGAAATACAGTGTTTTCTATGAGAATCAAAAAAATAAAATTGAAATCATTTAATTTAAATTTTTCGTCAATTACGTTGATTGCTATTAATAAGTCTATCATGGAGCTTTAAAATGTAAATTATAACAATTTTACTTTTATATGCTGTTTTTTTTTTCTTTTCTGTTTGCTTAATGCGTTTATTCTGAAAATCGCGATCTCTCTGCATCCGCCATTGGAATGGGATTTTTTTGCATTTCGGATTCTCTCTCAAGAGGTAATTAACTAAAATTTCTTTTTTTGTTTAAATCAAATTATTTGTTTGTCAAATCGCAGCAGCGCTAGCCATGTCGTAGGAGCTCTATTATATGAACGTTTGTCGCCATAAGCCACGAACTTCATGTGAATAACTTAAGTTCTGATTGAATTACAATAATGCTCCACTATACGAAAAGACCGATTGCGTCGATACGTCGCAATAAATAACTACATATTGTTTGAAGTACAATTGCAGATCGCGTATTTCGTTTCAATATCAATTTTATTCTTACTAAACAACCGTTCGCATAGCTTAAGTCATCTGTTACTTTGCGTGGTCGGTCACACATTATTCCTCCGATCGCAGGAAGTGTTTATCGGTCGGATCTCGAAATTAGATCCGATCGGTCGTCTCTCGAAATCAGATTCAACCCATCGCTCTCTGCGCATGCGCCAAAGGTGGCCGATGCTCCATTACGCATCCGGTGGTCGGGTCGGTAACACCTGCCATATAATTTTATGATTTAAAGTTAGTGTAACTACATCACAGTTGACAATTATCCAGTGACGGGATCTTTGATTTTTCAGAGGGCGTGCAAAAACTTAACCCATTAATGCCTAGCGTCCCCTTTTAGGGACGGTCCAAAAAGTGTATGAATGTACCAAAAATTAACATTTCAACCAAATAATAGTGCTCAATTATTACTTTGGTATTATTTCAATTCATTATTAACAGATTGCAGTACATAACTATTGTAAAGTGTGTTCTGTAGCTGTGTAACCAGTATACAAAATATCTTTAGCAAAAAAATGTCGGGCATTAATGGGTTAAAACTGTCGCCCTGCTCAATTTCTTTTTAATGTTTGAAATCAAGTTTCAGCGATAAGGAAAACACCGAAATAGGGTAGATTTAGAAGATGCCACTCGGAACAAAGGCACCGGCTAGCTTCCCCCTAGATCCGGCCCAGATATTTCCGCTGTTTACAATACTTAACTAAGAAAATTAAAAATCTGAATTTAAATTTCGCCATTCTGTGCAGAAAAAAAGTTTTTTTTTCTGAGTGACATCAAAAATGATGGCAGTCGAGATATTTAGTAACTAAATAACCATGGCTGAGTGGAAAAGTCCCCGTGTTTTCACTGTAGCACTACAAACAAGTGAACACCGATATTTATCCACGAACATAAATAATCTGAGTTTCATTACTGTAATGAAAATAAATAAAAATAAGGGGGAAAAAAAGTAACTTATTAAATCTGAAAAAAAAAAATGCCTTGTGATTGAGTATTTACTTAACGCTTTAAAAAACAAAAGAGACTTCTCTGAACTATTAATTTTTAGACCTCAAAATAAAGAAGGAATAAAAATTCCAAAGTTAAACAGAACAATAAATATTGATTCCTAATTCATGCTCTCTAAACTAAATCGGTATGGAGTTCAAGATGCATGTCATGAGGCAAAGTATATTATTTTGTGACGAAATATTTCTATCTGATTCGTAAAATTACATTATTAATTATTAAAAATATTTTTCGTGTAATATTTTTTTTAATGTATCAACTATATTCAACATGGTTAAGATGACCCATAAACGAATAACCTGATCATAAACCAAATGTACAGTTATTTTTTACAAACATGAGTATGTTTAGCTAAAACTGAAATTATAATAATTATTATTATTTTTACTTAATATATAATTTAACAAAAATAGTTTTAATGTCATTTTAGGTAAGTTTAATATATAGTATAGCGGATGAAATAAAGAAATAATAACGTATTTTTAATTAGTCTTTAAGCTCTTATTTTCTGCTGAAGTTGTACATCATTTTGTCATAATTGACGCGTTGTAATGAAACAGTTAACCATTAGGTTGTAATAGCATTAAAATTAACTTGTTACGACCATTACAAAAGTTAGTGAACGAATAAGAGAAAACATTTGCCACAGGAGAATCAATAGCTTCCTGTGGGGAGAAATGAATTTTGCCGTGATATAATTTCCAACCATATGAATCAACAACATTGCAGGACAGGAGACAAGAGTAGTATAAAATTAATTTCTTTGGGCATGATAAAATATATTCAGCTTGATTCCTAAGAAAAGAGATCAACACTCTAAAAAAATTACACCCATAAGTATGGCGGAACTGTCTAATCCGTAAAAAATTCGTCTCAACTCAAAAAAAGGGGAACAGTTTTCCTTTTCTCCCGTGGGACAAAGAGAAAAATTAAAAAATGTCTAACGAAATTTTTGATGAAGTGAATAAGTGTATAAAAAATTTAATAAATATATAATGTAAAGATTTACGATTCGATGAATATATTATTGGGAAAAAAATAGTGAACGAATAAAAAGTGGCTATATTAGCGGATAAGTAAATAAATTACTAAATGATGTAATGTAAATGAATTAATTAATACATGGATACCCAACGTATTTTAAAATTGATTAAATTAATAAACGAAATAAATTATATCCCATCTTGACTAATTATAGAAGACATTCAAAAAAATAATAAATAATAATAATAAGTTTAGTACTAAATAAGTTTTAAAAAATACCAGTTGGCCACAATTAATATTTAAAATGTTAGTTAACAAGAGTTTCATCACTTTAGAATAACAAAAAGAAATTTTTTAATTGCAACAAAAATTTTACAATAATTTTGTCAATTTTTGGAATTTGCATTATCATAGGCTCTAATCTTCAGAGATTTTCTTGACTGAAAAGTCTACATGTGTACCCACATAGTTACAATATTACCGGATAGGTAATGGTTAAAAAAATAAATAAACGAATAAAAACACAAAATAAGTAGGGGAGAGTGGTAATGAATGGGCCATGGTGATGAATGGGCCACTAACAAAATATGAAAAAGTATTTGCATGAATTTTTTTTGATGCCATCAATAGATGTAGCTATTTGTTCTACTAAACTCATCCAATTTTCATTCGTTTGCGTTGAGCCATTTTCAAACTAGAGTGGCATGGTCAAGAATCTGACTGAAAAGTAAGTTTTTCCCTTTTTAGTAAAACATTTCCTAGCTAAAATGTACCAAGTATTTCACTGCATACATATGTATAAGTTAGTCTTTCCAGATCTATAAACTAATTTTAAGATGTATTTTTATGTTATTAAAATTCAATGTACTCAAAAAACCTAAATGTATTCCAAAAGTATAGGTGGAGCTGAATGGGCCACTATGTCATGGTAATGAATGGGCCACCTAAATATTGTTTTTTCTTCCTTTTCTTTGGATTTTCGCATTAATATGAAACACAACTGACTGCCATAGATAGATTAAGATTACTGTCGTCAAAATAGGTTTGTAGTAACTTCTAAATATAATTTACAGATCTATATTATATTCCTATAGTACAATAGACCTCTGGTCGCAGTGTGTGGCTTGAAAAAGCCCCCCCCCCCCCGTCTCTCCTTCATATTATATTCCTCACAGTACAATTTCATTTGCTTTCTTGGTAACTTAAGTTAGATATTTCTTATTCCCGATGTCTAGTAAATTTTTAAAAATATTTTTGAACTTTGACAAGTTTGAAAATGAAGATGAAGTTTTTGAAACTGATTTTTAATATTATTTTTGAAACATATAAATTTTGTTGAATCATAGTGTGTATTATCTGTTATTTTTTTATATATATTTGATGTTATTTATATCTTACAATCTCATTATTTAGTCATTTTTCTGCTACAATTGGTATGCATCAGCTTTATTTTAATTGCATCAGTTTTGATGTTTATATAATTTTAAATCAGTATGATTTGCATCAGTTTTGATGTTTATATAATTTTAAATCAGTATGATTTTGTATCATCATGTCAAGTGCCACATTTATTTTGTCATATTCAGCAAATAAAAGATTAAATCCACATGCTTTCATTGAATTCATTTAGTGGCCCATTCATTACCTCCGATGGCCCATTCAACCCCATAGGCGGGGTTGATTGGGCCAAATTTCAAAATTTTTGTTTTCCATTATAGTTCATTATAGACAGGTGCTAATCCAACTTTTATGACTTTTTTAGATAGCTAGATAATTAAAGTAACTAAAACACCAATTTAGAGTTAAAACAAAGTGTTAGAAAAAATTACAAAAATTCAAAACCAAAAAGTGGCCCATTCATTACCACTCTCCCCTATTTCAAATTGCCCTATTCTCGCACTTAAATTTATTTGCATTGCATCAGGCAAGCGCAAATTTGTGAGAGCCTAAAAATCTTAGCGTTATGGAAAAGTTTATACTTTAAGCGAATTATGCTGCAACATTTTACTGCAATAAGAAGAAAATTTCCTAATATGGTGTCAGATGCGTTGGAAAAACTACTCCATATGAGAAAAAATAAATAAATATATTTCCTTACCTTTTGAAGAAATTGCAGTTTTCGCTCCACGTCTCGCAGTTGTGGCACAAATACAGAACAGAAGAACAGTGTAGATCACTCACTAGCGTAAGCTGTACTCAAATGGAGTGCGAAAGCATGTGTCCACACTGGTCCACACCTGAAGTTGATTAGCTGAAAAGTGGTTGGGCAGGAGAAAGAGGGGAGGTAAACATCTTGAACGCTTCCGGCGCGTGAGTCATTGTTGTTGGTCCCCCTTTGGACAAGATTAGAAGTGTTGTATTGTGGTCAGGCCTGTGTGTGTTACCAATCTGCTTCAATACCGTCAAAAGTCACGTGGATAAGATTGATGTTGATGTTGTCTTGATTGCGCCCTTTTACCAATAATAAAAATAATAACTAAATGATAAAAATTATTCTTTAAAAAGTAATTTTACGCACAGCTATTTCTTTGGATTAAAAATAAAGCACTACGAATTTCCTTTCTCCCCCCGTTTCGTTCCCAAAAATAAAATGATAAGTCAAAACTACAAAATGGAAGTTAAGACAACTTTTCTCTACAATTATTACTTTAGAGTAAAAACCAGAACTTTGCAGTCGGAGTCATGGAGTCTTAATTGCGCTAGTCTACCAATAATAAAAAATAATAACTAAGTAATAAAAAATTACTCAAAAGTAAATATATATTTTTTTCTGTTAAAAAATTAAGCACTTCCTTTAATTTCCCGTTACCAATAATAAAATGATAAGTTCAAACTATAAAACGGAAAAAAAGCAAAATTTCCCAACCATGATTACTTTACTAAAATCAGCACTAGTCAGGAAGTCGGACTAATTTTGGGAAGCAGAAGTTGGAATCAAGATGGGAAAGCTTTAAATTTCTAAGAGCCGGAATCTTTCACTTCTCTTCCGAGTCTTGCTTTCTGCCATGACTGCGGAGTCAAAGTCGTGGAGTTAGAGTCGGACTGAATTTGGGCTACGTTAGTCGCAGCCTTTCATTCTCGCTTTGATTCCGCAGCACGGTAAAAGCATTTGCGCTTTTTATTCACTTAATTTTGATTCAATCATATTTGTCTGTGACATGCTTCAATGTTAAGTCGATGCATGGAATTTCGATTTTTTTTAGTAACTTTTCTCATATTTCCTAAGATTTTCAAAGTCTAAACAATTTTTTCCATTGTTTGATACTATTTTTTTTTTTTTTTGCAATGCTGTTGGTTTCACAGATGAAAATAAAAATCTCCTATAGGCGTTAAGGTTCGAAACTCTTTAATTGTTAAAAGAAATATCCTTAAACTAGCTAAGTCAGAAAATCTTCATCGAGAGCTTTTTGCAGCAAAATTAGTTTGGAGCAAATCGTCTTTATGTTCGAGATTTATACGTATTTGCCTAAAATTTCCACACATGTACAAATCTTAAGTTCGTTTGAACTGCTCAAAATTAAACCAAAACAAAAAGTGAAATATGCGAATATACTCGCCGAGATGTTTCGAACAAGAAAACGTTCTTCGAATAGGACTGTTCCCTCAAAAGTCATTGACAAACACACATTTTCATTTTCTCAAAATACTATTATCCAATTTTTAATTTTTCGATATTTAATGAATAATTTCATTTGCTTTTGACCTTTTTTTTTTTTTTTTTTTGCATTTTGATATTTTTACAATGGTTAAAGATACCTTTCACCTCTTTATTATTATTGTTGTTGTTATTATTTTAAACTTTAAGAGGAAAGTATGCTAAAAACGTCACCTGGATATCTACAGAACCATCATAAAGAAAGCACGAACTATAGTGTAGCCAAAGTGAGATTTTCAGTCGCTATAATGGTATGGCGCGATCGCGATGAGCATTGCTATGTGTTATGGAGGCATATTTATTCGTATTGAATTACTATTTAACAAGAATTTTGCATTCAGTTCCCTTCCCACAGAGCTGACATAAGCTGATTAAAAGACTCAGTCCACCTCCCCCTACCTCTCCGAACCAGGTGCGCAACTAAACTAAATCAAGAGCATTCTTATTCATTAACATTCTCGCCGGAAATAAAAAATGCAAACATTGATACGCTTATCCCAAAATATAACGAGAAGTTCTGTGAAGAACTAAACGAGCCTACTTTCCCGTACGTCGACATCGGCATTCTAGCATCTAATCATATTCTCTTGATTTTCTGAGACTGAAAATTATGTCAAACATACCTTTTCAGCACTTAAAGCTGATTTCTAAAAGCAAAATATACCCCTCTCATCAGATGAAATAGACACGTAAAAAGTAAATAAACGAATAAAGTTTTGTCGCACCTTTTAAAGAATGTAACTGTTATAGTTCTTCCGTAGAAAAATTCTTCAATCGTTTTCAAAAAAAAGAAATAAATAAATAAAAGTACAAAGACATCAAAACACATTTTATCAAAGAAAGAAGAAAAAAAATCGTTCGTTAATGAAATATCTCGAATTTCATTTTTAATCCGTTGTCAGTTGTTAAATATAAATAAAGAATAAAATGCTCTCGTGAATGAATTTTTTTTTTACAAAAATAAATCATCTGGCCAAAAAAAAAAAAAAAAACAATAATAATAAAACAAATTAAAAAAATGAATGTAAAATCGTCTGCACAGTCGGTCATTTTTTTCTGAGCCTGCATGTCCGCCATGTTTGCGGAGTAGGAGTCAGAAGCAGAGTCCTCACAGAAGATTATTCAGAAAAGTACTTTACAGTACATTATTTATCAAAACCATAATCTTACAAAGTTAGTTTGAAGGAAATCCGCCTTTAAGTTCAAGATCAGCATTCTACTTAAATTTCCCAGTAGGCGCTAATGTTAAGTTTTTTTTCTGAACGGTTCAACATTGAACGAAAAATGGTTCAAATCAAAAAGCGAAATATGGGAATGAGCCTCTCCGAGATCTTTCGAACAAAAAAAAGTTTATTCAATTCGGACGGTTCACTTAAAAGTTATTAGGTGGGGAAAGGTTGCTTGAACGGTTCAATGTTGAACGAAAAAATGTTCAAATTGAAAATTTAAATACGGTAATGAAGTATCCTTGCTGAGATCCTTCGAACAAAAAAAAAGTTTGTTTAAATCGGACTGTTCACTCAAAAGTTATTAGGGGTGACAGCTTGTTTGAACGGTTCAATGTTGAACGAAAAATTGTTCAAATCGGAAATGTAAATACGGGAATGAAGTATAGTTGATAAGATCTTTCGAACAAAAAAAAGTTTGTGCAAATCGAACGGTTCACTAAAAAGTTAGTATCGCGTGACAGGTTATTTGAACGGTTCAAAGTTGAACGAAAAATTGTTCAAATCGAAAAATCAAATATGGGAATGAGCTGTACTCGGCGAGATCTTTCCAACAAAAAAAAAGTTTGTTCAAATCGGAATGTTCATTCAAAAGTTATTAGGGGGGGGGGCGGACAGACAGACCGACACACAAAGTCCCCATCTCAATGCCCTACTTTCCAATTTTTAATTTTTCGATAAAAATTTCACTTTTTTATTTCTGCTTGACTTTTTTTTGTTTTTGGACTTGGCGAATTTTTTAGGTGCAATAAATTTTAATGCTTTTCTTCTTTCTTTTATTTTTAACGGGAAAGTAGGCTAAAAACAAAGAGTGAAATTTAAAAAATAAAATAAAATAAACTGAAACAGAAGTATATACATTTTTACCGATTTATTATTATCTTTAGATGATGGTTAATTTCAAGAAAATAGAAGTTTTGTGCTAATTGAAAAAAAAATCGTTTGATTACAAAACAGAATACCAGTTTGTTTACTACAAAGTGAACAAGAGTTCTGCTATGTAGATAAGCATGATTCACTAGATAACACGTTTTATGATTAGATAACAGTTCTGCTTTGCTTCATTACTTTCTACAAATTAAGAAGAAAAAAAAATACTTTGAACAGAAATCAACATAATTGTTTGACTAAGGCCAAACTTTTGATAGCATTTCCAATTTGTACCTTTTTTAGTAGATTTCTTAGGGTCCTTAAAAATGGTTTGGATATTTGTTTCACTTTTAATGTCATTGGTTTATCTTACTTTACTTTAATTTTAGTAAGTTTCGTGCAGTAACTCTCTATCTTATAAGAAAATCTCTCTCTCTCTCTGTTAAAAAATTAAACAGAGCAGATTCACGAAGTTTCGGTTTACAACCAGTCGCGCACTTAGGTGTGGGCTAGTAGAACTGAAGCTCACCCCGAACTTCTCAAAAGAAAAAGCAATGTATATTTTAAAATATTATTTCTTCCCCCTCCCCTAGCTCTAACTCATCATAAGAAAAATCTTCGCAAATGAAAACTAAGCATAAATGGATCCCCATATCTTCCCCTAACGTTATCAAAGGTCCGAGAAGTTTCCTGACAGCAAAGACCAAAGTGTCTTGGATTGCGCTGTTGGAGTTCCAATTACTCGAAAAATTGTCAGGGAGAGTCTCAAATTCTCATTCATTCTTCTTTCAAAACTCCAAAAATGGCTTGCGATAATTTTATAACTTTAATTTTGAAAACTTTCCCGTATAGGGTGCCCGAGCGTATACCCATAGAGATCTTTTCCCGAACGTCGCTAAAGTTCATCTTAATTGCACTTTTTTGGACTAGTTTCAAAGAATTTCTGATGACCCCCCCCCCCCCTCACACACACAAACGCGCGCACCAACATCGAAGATAATCTCAAAGTGATTTCGGAACTTCCATTTCAAATAATTGAATGACCCCTTCCCCTGAAAGGGTTTGTCTCCCTACGACGCGGTTCCCCACCCAACAAGTCTCTTATCTTTCAAAGGAAAAGCGGCAACTTTCGTGGCGCAGAACTATCAGTGAGTCAGTTTTCTTTAAATATGCAGTGGTCTCCTCTGTGTAGGTATCGATAGAAGATTCTCCACTTAAAGCTCTCACAAATGATGTTACACTTTGAGGATAGTGAGAGCAGGGTCTCAAAATTGTGACATTGTGTGACAGGGAGTAGCAAGAAGTGTGACATCACGTAGTTTTAATAAGAATATTAATGAAAACTAGTGCTACATGTGACAAAGGGGGAAAGGGGTAAGGAGAAGTTTGATACTTTGTGACAAAGAAGGGAGGGGGTCAAAAATCTTGCGAAAAAAATGTGACACCATTTCTGTACCTCAGAACCAAAACGACGTAGGGGAAAGTTGCCCAAAACGGGATAGGCGGGCAAAACGGGATAGTGGGCGTCGGAGCTTGACTGGTGGTACTATTTCGCAAGAGACAGGCTAAACTTGTTCCCGACCGCCATGACAGCATACTCAGTTAATATCCCAACTCTAGCCACGTATTTCGCAAAGAAATATTTTTTCAAAGTTTTCAATTGAGATTTTTACTTACTTTTTACTTTTTTCGACTGCAGAACAACTAGAATTGTGGTTCTCCGTAATTCGGAACAATTCCGGTTAGAACTGTATTTTGTTCATAGCTCTTTTAGCAACAATTTCATGTACTTAAATATTGCTAGTGAGTGGCGGTTCCGGGGTCAGCCCTTTATGTTGTCAAAAGCATCATGGTCGGGCAAAACGGGACACTTTTAGGGTGCCCAAAACGGGATACAACTTTGATGTGTCCCGTTTTACCCAACCATTTCCATTAATGTTTTTTCAATGTGTTTAAGCAGCACGAAGCGAGCTAGAGGTTCGCAAGTGGATGTTCAACCATCCTGACAAAGGGATTACTATCTACGAAGTAGGAAATATGTTCAATGCAGCATATTAACTAGCAGCTCTTGTCGAAACTGCTGTGAATGGGTTCACGAAAACAGGCATTTTCCCACATAACCCCAGATGTCTTTAATGAATATCTCTTCGTTCCTCTCTTCCAACAGATCACCCATTGCTGGATGTTCAGAACATGACGTCCTAACACCCATTAAATCTGCAAAAAAATGAGATCAGATCCGAAGGATCTTCAAATTCAGTCATAGCATTTAAGAGTTTGCTGTCATCACAACTACTAGAGACAGTATTGAAAGAATCGCTAGTGCAACGGTAACACTAGCACAAATGCAGGTCTTATCCATCCGTTCACTTCAACAGGAGTCAAAGGACTTGGACTATACTGTCGCCCTTCACTGCCATTTTCAATATCACCCAAAGAAATTCTACCTCCACCACGAGTGATTGGACCAAGGCCTCAAAAAAAAAAAAAAAAAAAAAACACGATAATAGAAGAGGGAAAACAGCATTTATAACAAGAAGCCCAAAACTTGAGTTGGAAGAAGAAGAACTTAAAAGCTGAAAAGAAAAGGGCTGCCAAAACAAGTCTCTTGAATGTTCCGAAAACAAAACAAATGAGGCGTAAAAGAAAACCAGGTGGAGATGCAAAACAGGCATATAATTTTTAAAAATGTTGCTCTGAACCTGAAAAAACCCCACAAACATCATTTGCAAAAATGGAAGAAAATGGACGTAACATGAAAACAAAACCGAAAAAAATCATCAGTTAGCCAAGGTTGGACGTCGTCGTCTTCAGAAGTTGAAACTGAAAAAGATGAAGCATGTATTTTCTGCAACGCTCTGTATCTTGAAAACTAAATCAAAAGTAAAATCAGTACAAAATAATAACATACAATTCCCTATCCCGTTTTACCCACCCTTGGTCGGGTAAAACGGGATCGTATAAGACTTTTTGAAACCAGTATTTTTCACATAAATAATATCGAACAAATATGACAAAGGTATTTTTAGTAATGTAAAAGGTGTATACTTTTAAATGGCGTCTAACTTTGTACCTTGTATACAATTAGAAATAAAGCGAAGAATAGGTTAGCTATCCCGTTTTGGGGTACTTTCCCCTAAGTCCAAAACTGCGATTTTCACTTTATTGCTACATTGTATGTAGAATCTTATTCCGCATCGACAGATGAGAACGTTATTCTAATAAAGAAATCCCTTCCAAATTCTTTAGCAGCGTTAAAAGAGCGCGAGTTCCATCCTTTGCATGCATCCGACAATCGCCTTTGCCTGCTACTGAATAGTGACGAAAGTCTTCTAGAAAGTTTTCTAGTGAGTGATGTTCTTTTTCGTTCAAAAATATCAAATATAAACTAATTGATAACTTAACATCCCACTTTCCACAGCAGCAACATCGAATTTGCAAAACTTCATTTAGCATGAGTTCAAAACTAGTTCAAATTTAATGACACATAAAATCAAGAATAAATATGTCTTTTTTTCTATTAGGTAAACGATATAAATTCATTTCAAAAACTGCCGTTATTTTTCTGTAATTTGTAAACTGTCAATAGCTTCACTAGGAACTTTATTGAAGTATTTTTTTTTTTTAACTCTTAGGAAAATGTAACTGGATATCAACAAAACTTCTCCAATTTAAAAACAATCAAGTTTTGATTTAACAAGAAGTTCTGTCAAGAACTAAACGAGCCTACTTTCCCGTACATCGACATCGGCATTCTCGCATCTGATCATTATTCTCTTGATTATCTGAGACTGAAAATTATGTCAAACATACCTTTTTAGCACTTAGAGCTGATTTCGAAAAGCAAAATATGCCCCTCTCATCAGATGAAATCGACACGTAAAAAATAATTAACGAATAAATAAAGTTTTGTCACACCTTTTAAAGAGTGTAACTGTTACAGTTCCTCCGTAGAAAAAATCCTCCATCGTTTTCAAAAGAAAAAAAATAAATAAATAAATAAAAATAATAATAATTAAAAAAAAATAAATAAAAGTACAAAGATCATCAAAACACATTTTATCAAAGAAAGAAAAAAAAAAAGAAAAAGAAAAAAAAAATCGTCCGTTAATAAAATGTCCGGAAATTCATTTTTAATCCGTTGCCAGTTGTTAAATATAAATAAAGAATAAAATGTTCTCGTGAATGAAAAATTTTTGTTACAAAAAAAATCGTCTGCAAAAAAAAATAAATTAATTAATAATAAATAATAATAATAATAATAAATAAAATAAAACAAATGAATAAATAAACAAAAAATCGTCTGCACGTTCAGTCATTTTTTTTCTGAGCCTGCATTTCCGCCATGTTCGCGGAGTCGGAATCAGAGTCCTCACAGAAGATTACTTAGAAAAGTACTTTACAAACATTATTTATCAAAACCATTTTCTTACAAAGTTAGTTTGAATTAAATCCGACTTTAAGTTCAGGATCAACATTCAACTTAAATTCCCCGTAGACGCTAATGTATTTTTTTTTTTTTTCTGAACGGTTCACTATTGAACGAAAAATGGTTTGAATCAAAAAGCGAAATATGGGAATATATGGGAAAGTCTCTCCGAGATCTTTCAAACAAAAAAAGTTTATTCCATTCGGACGGTTCACTCAAAAGTTATTAGGTGGGGAAAGGTTGCTTAAAAGGTTCAATGTTGAACGAAAAATTGTTCAAATCGGAAATGTAGATACGGGAATGAAGTATTCTTGATGAGATATTTCGAACGAAAAAAAGTTTGTTCAAATCGGATTGTTCACTCAAAAGTTAGCATCGCAGGATAGGTTGTTTGAACGGTTCAAAGTTGAACCAAAAATTGTTCAAATCGAAAAATCAAATATGGGAATGAGCTGTACTCGCCGAGATCTTTCGAACAAAAAAAAGTTTATTCAATTCGGACGGTTCACTCAAAAGTTATTAGGTGGGGAAAGGTTGCCTGAACGGTTCAATGTTGAACCAAAAATGTTCAAATTGAAAATTTAAATACGGTAATAAAGTATCCTTGCCGAGATGCTTCGAACAAAAAAAAGTTTGTTTAAATCGGACTGTTCATTCAAAAGTTATTAGGGGTGACAGCTTGTTTGAACGGTTCAATGTTGAACGAAACATTGTTCAAATCGAAAATGTAGATACGGGAATGAAGTAGGGGAATGAAGTTGATCTTTCGAACAAAAAAAAGTTTGTTCACATCAGACTGTTCATTCAAAAGTTAGCATCGCGGGACAGGTTGTTTGAACGGTTCAAACTTGAACCAAAAATTGTTCAAATCGAAAAATCAGATATGGGAATGAGCTGTACTCGCCGAGATCTTTCCAACAAAAAAAAGTTTGTCCAAATCGGAATGTTCATTCAAAAGTTATTAGGGGGGGACAGACAGACCGACCGACAGACCGACAGACCGACCGACCGACGCACAAATTCCCCATCTCAATACCCTACTTTCAAATTTTTAATTTTTCGATATTCATTTTACCTTTTTATTTTTTTAACTTGGCGATATTTTTCGGACTTGGCGATATTTTTTTTAACTTGGCGATATTTTTTGGACTTGGCGATATTTTTAGATGCATTAAGCTACTTTTAATACTTTTTTCGTCTTTCTTTTATTTTTAACGGGAAAGTAGGCTAAAAAAACTATGAAAAGGCTTTTAACATAAAGCACAGTACAAAAAGCTTTCAATTGCTATATCTTTATTAAACTTTCTGCTAATTAAAAAAAGTTTATTCTTTAATCGGTACCGGAAAAGTTAAGATTTAAAACTTTTAATGACAACAAAATACACAATAACCATTAACATCAAAAACAGGTAATTGCAGCTCTTTATTTACTAAAAAAAAGGTCTTTACACTTACTGAATTCAAACTAGGCAATCAATAAATATCATATTGAGTGAAGATGTTATTTTATTTTATTTATTCATTTATTCATTTTTATTTATTTGTTATTATTATTATTATTATTATTATTATTATTATTATTATTTTGAGATTTCTTCCGAACAAAATAATAATGTAACAAAATTTCAGAATGCTAAATATTTTTCCCCGTCTGAATCAAGGGCTGATTACTCAAAAGTCTCGAGAAGCTTGAGCTCCCCCTCAGAATTTTCAGGAGGCCCAAACAGGTCAAAGATTGCAAACATTACAAATTGTTGAATAAAATAAGCCCCAAAAGTATTGCAGAGTGTTTGCATTTATAGCAATTTCTTGAAGTGATAAATTTGATCATGCAACTGACCCCTTATTCGCTGAGAGAAATAGTACAAACATGTATGTAATGTATGAAATATCTGTGCGTTAGAAAAGACAGAGGGGGGGGGGGGAGCGTTTTTGGTGTGTCACTTTTAGGAATAATGAGTTTGTGTTAATAAGTGTATAATTTTTTGAAAAATTATCTACATAACAAGTTCAGGATCCCGAAATGAGACTAAGCTTCCCAAACTTTAGCGGTTAATGAACTCTGCTCTTAATAAAAAAAATTATCAACGAATTAGTCAGCCATTATTCCTGTTTGGTGAAAAATTAAGTGTTTTGAATGTCAAGATTTTGATAGTTCGGCATTTAATAATCATTAGTAAAACTAAATTAACAATTATTCAACACCTTTAATTTATACATAATGCCTGATCTTATGTGACAACTTTGCTTCATACATTGGTATAATTTTATGGTGAAATTTAATTCTGTCAGGTCATTCATTTATCTTTTATAAATATTTCTTATGTGTGAAAGAAAAAACTGTTTATCTTCTTTTTTAAGCATTTAAATGACAAGATTTTCATATTTATTTTATGAAACAACTGAGACTGAAATTATAAGTAGAAAATCAACAGATAGCGAAATATAAACCAAGCGGACGGTATTGTGAATGTGAAAACAATGTGGGTTTAAAAATACAAGCAGTTGTCAAATACATAAAGTAGAACTCAGTTGAATAAATGTAGCTACTTATTTCCGAGATAGTAAACACTCGGCCACCAGCTTTTATCCTCAATTAAGTTTTTCAGAATTTTGTATGTAAATGTAGGTGGTCATGTTACTTAATCTGGGGTGCCATTCCCAATAAACCAGAGAATACAAAAGTAAATACGATGTTTATTTCGTCTCCCAACAAAAAAGGTACTGAAAAGACGCATGAAAGATTAGGATCCGCAACCCCATTCCCTGCTATTTTAGAAGATTTACCTCAAAATAATTTCTGCCTTCTGACATGCCTCAAGTGCAAACGAATTTAGACGCTTTCATGCCTTATTTCAGGTGAATTGACAGTTTTACTAAGTTAAGTCAAGTTCATCGAGAAGACGCTAGCGAGTCTTTTGGGGGAAAACCAGTGATCAGAGATCAGTGGGGAAAACTCGTTGGGGGTCTTTTCATTCTTTGTATTCTAAATGGCCAGTTGATTACTTCCAGACCTAGATAATTTGGATACAGCTGGCGAGTCTTGTGAAGAAGTCAAGTCTCTAACTAAAGACAAGCCATTTCTTATCGATGCCCTCCTTTGTTACAATGACTAACAAAAGAAAGTGGTGGAAAGGAGAGTTGAAAAGTTAGACCGTAAGGAATTACTTCAATAATCCTCTAAAA